>NW_015148971.1:1198336-1277326 GCF_001465965.1 Polistes dominula
AAAAAAAAAAAAAAAATGACCAAAAGAAAAAATGCGAAATAATGCACAGAATAAAAAAGAATAAAAAAGAAAATTCAACCGACGAGAGAGGGAAAAAAAAGTAAAAAAAGAAGGAAATATGAAAGGGAGAATTCTTGTTTGCCATGTGAACGGTTGTAGGAAAGGAAGGGCACGAGCTCGAAGATGTTTGTAGGATAGTCTGTGATGCCGTCATAAAATGTACAAACACCCCTTAAAGAAAGACAGAGTAAGGGTGTACATCCGAAACCATAGTGCTTACGTTTCTGCTTCTTAGGAATACGAAATACGACATCACTATATATCTCGACCTCCATGAGTCATGTGCATCCTAAAATGCAAAAGATGAAAAATTGTCTCGTTCTTCTCTTTGTATTTTTTATCAAAAAATATTATCGCCCTTATCATCTTGAAATAATATTTTTTTTTTTTTCTAATCAGACAAACGATCGAAGACGTGTTTACTAAGAATAGTCAATAAATTTTTATTTTCAATACAAATATATATAAACGTTTTATTTGAACCTAGATAGATATAAATTAAATGAAAAAAATAAAATATAAAAATATCAAAAATAAATGAATAATATAGGATTTGATTTTTCAGTGAAAGATGAACGAACTGATGAATTTTCTCTCATTGTCAGGTCATACTGAAGTTATTCCAGTATGATAATAATACCTTGATAACCGTGATAAGCTGATACGAAATGGCACGCGACTATGATACGTGTTTCTTACATTTGCACGTGCGAAATACTACAGAATGAAAAAGGATTAGGATATAAAAATGTGAAAAAAAAAAAAAAATAATAAGAAATCGAAACAAAAAATTGCCTTTAACAAATACAGAAAAGAATAATAACAATATTAATAAAGAAGTAATATACTTAATTAAATAATTATTAATAATTATGCAATATGAATTCGAACGAAATATAAACTATTATTTAAATATAAATCTATAATCCTATTAACGAGTATATCTTGAACTTGATTAAAATCGTTGAATGTAATTGTCGATTATAAATAATCTAATTAACGATCCTAATTAAACGATTGGAAATGTTTTAATCGAACAATGATATAGCTCTTTGCGATAATTCGAAGGAACAACAAAGAGAACGGAGAAATGAAAAAAGAAAATGATGAAAATAAGAGGATCAGTGGAAATTTCACCGAGAAAGACGACGAAGACGACAACACAGCGATGAAAAAGAAAACGAAGAAAAAATATGAAATAAAATGAAAAATACGAAGAAAAAGAGAAAGAAAAGAAGAAGCAGAAGAAGAAGAAGAAGRAAAGACGAAGGACAGACATATGTTGTCGACCAAGCTGATCTAATCTCGACCTTTGAACGGTACAGTTTCTTTCCCCTTCGTTCGACTTTCTTTCTCCTTTCCTCTCCCCTCTCTTTTAACAAATATATCCACTATAAGTCGAACATATCTCGATACATAGATCAGATACGTGTTATCGTAAAATTTATAATAAAAAATAAAAAGAGAGAGGAGAAAGTGAAAAAAGGAGACACAAGAGTTATATATACAAGTTAACTTAAGAATTCAAAAATTTTTATTTAATTTATTATTATTAATAATATAATTTAATATAATTAATATATTTATTATTTATATTATTTAATATATATTTAATATATATTAATTTAATTTATTAATAATTATTTTTATAATTAAAATTTATTTAATATTTTATTTTATTTTATTTTATTTTAGTTTAGTTTAGTTTATTTTATTTTATTTTATTTTATTTTATTTTATTTTATTTTATTTTATTTTATTCCTTTATTTCAACGAATTATAAATTGTGTTAAAAAAAAAAAAAGAAAACATTAATTTTCATACCAAACGATTATTTAACAAATATAAAAAAAAAAGAAACAACGTCATACGAATTATTTTTAAAACATTTAGTTTAGTATATTAATAGTATAAAATAAAACGACATTTTGAAAAATAAATCAGGAAGACAATTCGAGATTATCGAGAGTCTTCGAAAATCTGAACCTGATCTAGGGTGAAACTAAGAAGGCAGTAAATTATGAAGTTAATGGGTAATAAAAAGAAATACTTGCGTAAAAGCAGACATATTATCATTTTCTTTTTTTTTTTTATCAATCTCTCTTTCCCACTCGGTTTTTTCTTCTTCAACTTGTCGTGCCTTTTTTTAACAGTAACCAAACGTCCACCTGTAGCTTCTTTCCTTTCTTTTTATAAACGAAGAATGGAAATAAAATAATGTTAAAGATCAAAGATCGTCATTTATCTCAATCGATCTTTCTGTTCTCGATACTTTATTAGAAAAGAAATAAATCCTTTCAAAAATTATCGAAATAAAATATTTGCTTGCTGAGAAATCATCGAGTGCATGCAAGTATGAATGATTAATTGATGTCGACATTGAACGAGTGTGACTCTTCATGATGTATTATATATATATATATATAGTCCAGTGTTAAAAAAAAAAAAGTTTTAAGTGAAGAAGTAATATATCGATCAGCAGATACTCGCCTCACGGAATTAACAGTTTACGAAAGAGAGAGAAGAAATCGTATCGTTAGCTTTCTATGAGAGGAGAGAGACAAAGAAAAAACAAGAAAGAGAGAGAGAGAGAGAGAGAAACTCGCAAAGTGCGAGAAAAGAACATAGAAAAGAGTGAACGAGATGAAACGTTTATGTTGAACTATACTTTATATGTATGCATATAAAAGAAACAGAAAGGGAGAGAGAAAGACATAAGAGAATGTAAGGGGGTCAATAACCCTCATTTATCTCAGAAAGACTCTACTCTCTCTTTTATCTTCTCGTCTTTTATTATAAACCAACTGCTATGTTATGATTTACAAAAAACGTTCTATTCTATCTCTACGCTAATTATTGGCAACCAAATTCGATAATTTTGACTTGTCGTTTGATTGTACTAACTATATAAGTATTATCAGATTATTATATAGTAAAAAAACAAAAAGTAATWAATAAATAAATGAGAAATATTAAATGAAGTATAAATAGAGTTTTCTTCCCATTTTTGTCGTGTAATTATTTCTAAATTATTATCTCATTATCACATCGCAATTTGTGCTGATATTAACCCTTAAAGTGCTCATGGGGTGTTTGATACCCCAACAAATTTTTGATCTCACGAAAACGGTACTTAATTCGAAAAAATGGATTATTTGTCGCCATCTAGTGTTATATCAGATAGGTATAAAACCTATTCTATTTTAAAAAAGATGTATCAAACTACTTAGAAAAAAATTGCGAGGTCTAAATATTAAATAGCGGCTTCAGGAGACGCGTTAAAACACGTTGGGGTGTCAAACACCCACAACGAACTTTAACTAACTTTTACCAAGTGTGGTGCACTTTAAGGGTTAAGAAAAAAAAATGAAAAAAAAAAAAAGAGAAACGATTCATTCAGGGTGTAATACAAATAAAAGATATCGTTTGTGTTTAATATGACACTTTAGTTTTAGAATGTTGCGATGTACATAGGCACAGCACTAATAAAAAAATATAGAGATTTGTGACAGAATAACGTGAAGATAAAAGAAAAAGAAAAGAGAAGACAAAAATTTATATATACCTATATATATATGTATACAAACTATGGTCCAGGTCTTTATAGGTACGATCCTACGTGTTGGAGGATATTCCGAGGAAGGAAAGTAAATATTAAAAGCGGCTCGACGAAAAAGAAGAAAGAAACAAAGTGAGAGAAATATAGAAAAAGAGGGAAAGAGTGAGAAAGAGCGAATATGCGGTTGGGTCATTAACGACGCTTTGGTGAAAGAAACAATGCCGACCAGGTGAGAGGGAGAGTGTCATAAACCAAACCGGAAGCGTCACACCAATACCCCGAACGTGCCAAGGATATTTGCCATTTCTTCTTCTTTGTGGACATTTTTTTCTCGATTATATTCTCCCTTTCTACCTTTCGTCCTTTCGTACCTTGTTCTCCTTTATTTACTTTTCTTCCTTTACAAACCTCAAATTTTACAAGAAAATATCGACAAAGGTGATTCCTTTTCTTTTTAGATTTCCTAAAAAAAAACTACGTCTTTACTTTTTTTTTTTTTTTTCTTTTGCGCCTGGAAAATATCAAAATATACATATATTTGTTCCTGTTCCTATATTTTCAGCGTTTATAAAAAATATTATTTCTTTTGAAATTATATTGTACATTGCATTGAGATCATTTCTGAAAAGTAACATCTTGAATTGTGTTTCAAGAAATATAAAAAAAAAAAAAATAAAAATAAACTCGAAAAAAAGACTAATCGTTTTTTTTTCAAGAATCCCTGCTGTGAAAGCCTATAGAGACGTAGAAAGGTTCCTTTTGGTGCTCTTTTACATTTTCTTTCTTTAATTCTTTCTTAATTTCTTTTTCTAGTTTTCTTTGACAAAGTTCACCACCCGTCTCAAGCCGCAAAACTACCAAACACAGACAGCGTGGCATTAGACGAAAAAAAAAGAAATGCCACTGTGTGTTTGTGTGTATGTGTACAGAACATTTTAAAAAAGAATCTACCCTAACCTACACCTATGCATATAGGTATACATATACATGTATATGGGTTCTTTTTTTTATATTCCCTAAAATTTTTTTCTCTGCAATTTAAGCGCCACTTTGTTATATCCTCTCGTAAAATTATTAACGAGCTGTTGCCATCTAAAACGAGCCAGACACGCTCTTACTTTTCACTAAGCTTAATAAATAATAATAGAAATTATTGAAGAAAAATAAACCAGAAAGAGAGAGAGAGAGAGAGAGAGAGAAAAAGCAAGATAGATATTTGTTTGAAAAACTTTCTATAAACTAAAAAAATGAAAGAAAAATAACTAATCTCTCAAATGTTTTTTTGTTTTTTTTAATCAATTATTGCATCTAATATTTTGTTAAAAAATTCAATACAAACAAGTTTGTATAACTATCAAGTAAGAAAATAATTGTATGTATTGCATTTAAAAATATTGAGACCGGATATTGGTAAATTTCTATTTTTTTTTTTTAAATTTTTTTTTTTATATCTAAAAACACTCCCTTTTACAATAATCTTCCAAACTAATTAATATTCTAAACCAGACCAAATCATATCATCAACGATTACAAGTTTCGTCTGCAAAGTAGGCGTTTTCTTATGTGTCTCTGGTAAATCGTCCGACTCCTATATCGTCCCTTTTTTTCCCCGTCTTACCCCCAACCCTCTGGTATCTCAACCACCCCTGTGGCGCATCGTTTGTGCGCGTGCCTTCGGTAAGCTTTGAAAGATGCCGACAACGATTTATTCTTTGCACGTTCCTAATCTACCGACACTTCGTCAATGACTGCGATGAAATGTTAAAGGCCCCTTAGGGGTGCCCTTTAGGTGCCTCTTAATAACACCACTTTAATGAAGAATCATAACATCTTAATACTTAACACTTATTTCGCATTATCTGTTTACTATTAATAACTCTAGAAATTTATTTCTAAAGTTTGGTTTTCCATTTTATTTTTTATTTTTCCTGTTAACTCGATCAAAATACTTTGGAAAATTTCGTAAATGTGAAAATTATGTTAATAAAGTATAATAAGAAGAAAAACATTTGTATTCTGATAACGTTAATAAATAATATTAAATAATTCCTATCTCTATATTTTTCTTTCTCATTTTTTTTCTCGATAAAGTTAATCGATCTTGAAATACGATCTCCTTGTCCTAATTCTATATGTGTGGGACTACACCAATAATTATAAATTCCACGATTTCGAATTTCAACGTGAAGAATCACTGAACTCAACCTTTTCAAAAAACGAAGAAATATACATCGAAAAAGAAAGAAAGTAAATTAGAGTTTGATCTCTTATTCCTAAGCAACCATGAAGTTCCATCCATATACCGATCAATTTTCTTAGTCGTGCGTAAACTTCATTTCAACTTGTAGATGAAAGAGTAAAAGAAAAAAAAGTAGAAATATAAGAAGAAAAAAAGAAAGAAGAGAGACCCGGTTATGTTTCGAAAAAGTTGAGCAGTAAATCAGTCGTCGGTGGGTCTAAGGTCGTGAACGGTACGTAAAGCTAATAAATATTCACGTGTACAGTATAATGGGTATATTAACTCGTAGAAGACTCTTGAGATTTCGACAATTCAACAATTCGGCACAGCTGGATCGTTGAAACGTAACTCCTTATTAGTTACTATCCGTGCTTATTACAATATTTCACATAAATTTACGTTTCCTCTCAGATCCCACTAAATGTCACGAGACTGTATCAAAAAAAAAAAAGAAAAAGATGAAAAAAAAAAAGAAAGGGAAAGGGTAATACCGGAATGATCTATATGATTTTTCCTGCACTTTGGAATATTGATCATAAATCATAAGAAACGTTTACGACCATGATGAAAATCATTCTTCTGATTTATTCGTGTTAAACGTGTTCTCTTTTTATAAACTAATGAAAGCATTTCCTAGTGATAAAGTTTAATGAATCAGCTATTATTATTATTCTATTACTAAGATAATCTTGTAAGAAACATCGTAATGACACGTACGTTTAATCTAACGTGGATTAATAATTACATTATCGTGGGATGCGTTGGTGAACAAATTTAACTTTTACTTAAGAGGAAAAAAATGAACGGATCGATTTTTTCAGAAATTAATTCCAAACGAATCGTTATTTTCTTTATAATCATATTAACGAAAAAAAAAATGTAAATAAATAAACAAAAAAGCCACGAACAGTTATTGTTCAGTTCTGTCGAACATGGTTTTCACGAGATTTCCTTTAGAAGAAATTTGACTTTTCAACTCATCAAAATGACTCTGTTATTATAGTGGCTTTTTGACGTTAAGCTCGTGTCAAAAGGCAACCAAAAACTACACGACGGACACTTTAAGCAAATAATAATCCCTTTACATTCTGAGAACGAAGAAATCAAAGCAAGTCCTTTTTATATTTGTATACTTTTTGCCAATCCTTCTTTATGAGTATTCTATAGACGGTGATTTTTGGAATAATACAATTTTGTTATTTTTAACCGATCAATCCTTTTGATTACACTGTGTTTAAAAATATTTACCCAAAGTCATCGAAATGTTAATATTTAACGAGATATTTGATATTTGAACCAAAAAAAATTGAATTGCATTAAAAAAAAAAAAGTGCAATTGCATCTAGTAGGTACGTCGGTGTATCCACGCAAAAAATTAAGATCATAAAAAGTTAAAATGTATTATGTTATATGATGTTTTAATCTATCATTTTTTCTACTTTTTCTTAAAAAAAAAAAAAAAAAAAAAAAACAACGACCTATACCAATTCTCAGAATATATATACACCCCTGATTTCCTTTCAATATAATTTCTCGTGTTTGTATATAAGAAAGGCTTAACACCTTTCCTACAAAAGATAATGTCCTTTAAAAATCTTCTTGTAAAGAAACCGAAACCCTAAATACGAAAAAGTGTTATTTCCATTTATCTTCAAAGCAACAATATAAATAAAACCTATACATCTGTATAAATATGTATTTTATATATTTAAAAAAAAAATACAAGATGGTTCCTAGATGGGCCAAAGGTTCTTAGGTAATTTTTAAAATAAATTTATCGTTCTTTTTCGTAAAGAATATTTTCATGCAATATTATATTATTTTTATATTCTAAAATCAAAAGTCCAACAGCTTTCTTATAATTTGACAATAATTTATTAAAAGCTTTTAGTGCATGCGTATGCAATGTTTCATTTCGAATAATACGTTTAATCCTAATTAAAAGAAAAAAAAGAAAAAAAAAGGACAATGAATATAATGCCATGTTTGAGGAATAAAAAAAATAAAAAGAAAAGAAAGAAACGAAATGGAATAAAGAGAGGCGTACATAGAGGAAAAATGTTTGCAGTGTGCAGGCAGGCAGGCAGGCGGGTAGGTTTTACGTGCTAGCCTTGTTGGCAACACGTCTGACGTCACATCCTGCGCGGGCGGACATCCGGTTTTGCTGCCGGACTCCTGGCCCAGGGTGATAATAAAATCTACGTTTGTTAAGAACAAAATTTTTTAAACGAAAGAGAAAGAGAAAGAATCGGAAGGAACAGATCGAATAAACAAATGTATTGTTTCTAAAGCATAAATAATAAATTGAATAAAAGAAAAGATAAGTTAATAAATATAATAATAAATCTTCATCTCTTAGCTTTAAAAAATCGATCGACTGCGAAATCATTTTTGTTCTTTCGAAAAATCGAAAATTATTTCATTGTTGCATCGAAATAAAATTGTTGTTAAAAAAAAAAAAATACGAAGCACATATTTTCACATATTCAGAAACGGAAATCATTTATCGCTCTCATTTTTGAAATTGGTTTAAGTATATGTGAATCTCGTTAAACAAGTTTTGTCCAGTATTCACGGAACGTTATTTCTCCGTAAGGTGGGAAAGCAAAAAAAAAGAGAGAGTTAAAGAGAGAAGGAAAGAGAGTGGGAGGGGGTGGTCAAATCGTCGAAACCATAACAATTAGTCTCTCTTGTCATTATCGTAACACGGTGTCGTTGTCCTCCAGACAAGCAAAACGAGCCTTCCGCAATCAAAAGACTGCAAGATAAGAAAACAAGCTGGATGAAATTTTACTGGACGACAATTTCATTCTCCTTGAGTTTTCTCGTAATCGATTAAATAAAATAAACAATGATAACGATCTAAACGTGTAGATAGGAAAATAATTAAAAAAAAAAAAAATAACTCGATATGTGTTATAAGTCACAATGATCGATTAAAAAATGATCAATGAGTTTTAATCAAAATAATTAACAAGTTCTGATACATTTACTTATTCGGTTTTATGTTTTTCTTATTTTTCCGGAATAAAGAAAGAAAGAAGATGAATATATCGTAATATCCAAGAAGACGTCATCGACATTTTATACTTTTTCCGGATTGTGGTTAATTTCACATAGGGATTAGTCGTTCATCTTTCCTAGCCACAAATTATGTATATTTCTAGGGAATCCCAATGGGATTTAGTTGAAACAAAGCAAATCTTTCCAAGTTGTTGGATCTGTTGATGCCATACAGTCTGGGGTTCTCTTTCTTCCTTTTTTTCTTTTTCTTTTTCTTTTTTTTTTTTTTCCTTTTCATCTGTAAGTATATCTGGGTAAAAATAAGAGAAGTCTAAAACCCAAGAGCTTAACGCGTCCATCAACCAACCGACCAACCGACCAACCGACCAACCACCACATTCACAATCAGTTGTCAGACAGCTCAAGAGGGTAACGACAAATATTTGTCGCACTATTATTTTATGACAGTATTTTTCTACGCCGAATTATGAATGTTATATTGTGGGTCGTACATCTTTCCTTCGTTGTCGTGCAAAGAAATATTTTTGTTTTTTTTTTCCCCTTTAATACATTAGAGACAAAAAAAAAACAAAAGATTAAAAAAATATTACAATGTTCTCACATTCGACAAAAAATATAATCAATTATAACAAACATTTGTTATAAATTTGCATTTATTGTCACATATATAAAACAACGAAAATCATATCGAATAATTGTATAAGGTGAAATAACAATTTATATATGATCTTTTCAATAATTAAAAATCAATTAAAAAATCATCAGATTGCAAGTAAAATATTTCTTTTATTGTACACACACACACACACAAATAGCTCTTATTAATCGTATACAAATGATATTTTAAAGACCTGGTTATTTTCTAATTTTTTACACGAATAAAATATCCTTTTGTACCAGATGTTTTTGTGTGTAAATATTTAATAAATTAAATGAAAGAATTACAATAAAATAAAAAATATTGTTTCTTTAAAATGTAATTAGGATACCATCGTTACGAAAAGAAAAGAGGAAGAAGTAGAAGAAAAAAAAGACAATTTGATTTTCCTTTGAGTTCGATATCGAAACGATCAACGTTCTCCTTATTATTAATCGTTCCACAAAATCGATCACCTCTTTCTAACACGCGGAACATAACGAATGTTTCTTTATGGAACCCATAAAATATCGCATGGCAGTTAGTTACTCCTGTCTCGATTTACCCTCAGTGATTCTCATCCTTATTCAATCTTTTCTCTCTCTCTCTCTCTCTCTCTCTCTCCTTTCTAAACTAATATAAATTTAATTGAAATCACGAATATCATTTATATCTAATAACTCGAATTCGATAAAAATAAGTAAAATTTTGCAATAAATTTTTTGACATATAATAAAATTGAACAAGATAAAATAGATCTTCCGTTATTAAAGTGAACAAATATTCTTAAATCTAGGGAAGTTAAAGAGAAGTAAATAAATTATCTAGAAATTTCATAGCTCGTAAATTCAACTAACAAGAGCGTGCACTCGAGAAGTAGACGTTTATGGTTGTATCGATATTATCGTGAAATGCATCGACATCCTTAAAGAGTAAAAGAACGGTTTACTAGAGTGAATGAGAAGAACACACAGTACGATTTCTAATGTGTTTTGACAAGCCATACACGTCTGACACACGTAGATAACCGTATAAGTATTGGGGGGCGTTTTCCGGGGCGGCTTTGATTCCTCGGGGACACGATCTACTCTTTTTATCCTTTTTCTCTTTCTCTCTTCCTTTTACATAAACACACACACACACACAAACACTTATTTACAACTTACACATATCTATATTATTCTAACATAAAATACAAAACTATCTTCAACAAATAATAAAAATCCTTCAAAAAATAAATAAATAAATAAGATCTCTTAATTACCAAAATTACCAGAAAGATCATTAAGGAAATTATCTATAAAAAGAAAAATATGAAATGTTTTTTAAAAAGTATAAAAACAACACTTCAGTTTTCTAACTTTCAACCCTTTTCTTATCTCTTGAAAGATATTCCTTCGAAAGATAGATTCCAATAGTATACTTCTAACAACATAGTCTTTTCCTAATCATTCACATCTAATCGATCATGGCGCCTTGTCTTTACCATGGCGTACGGCACTTCCTCGGAATATGACTCCTCCCACAAACTGTCCCTTTATTTTCGAAGGCGTGGCTCGTTTTATGCTTGTCTTTTATCTTTCAACCATAAAACAATAGACTAAAGAAAGAAATTTGGAAAAAAAAAATATTTTTTACGAAAGAACCCATTTTTCAAAATATCATAATTACATATTTTAAAATGTACATAATATTTATCGATTGATACGAAATAATAATTGAATATTTCATTTCATCTAATCAACTAATGTAATTAATCAAACTAAACAAAAAGAAAAATAATATAAATCATTAATTTAAATCTAACAATCGTGCATGCATAGATACTTAAATATAAATATTCAAATGAACGTCAATAGCAAACATGCGTTAAAAGTGCCACGTTACGCGAACCTAATCACCGTTTGAGACTCATTAGCATAAACCACGAGCTTCACCGTTACCTCCCCTGTTTTCGTCAAACCAAGTGGGCCGCCAACGACATGGTATTATTATAAACGATAAAACCCGCATAAAGTGGAAGCGTGTATAGAGTTGCTAGCTAGGACTGCCAACCATATAAAATACGAAAGGAAAAAAAAAAGCGAAAAAGATATAAAAAGAGAAATAAAGAGAAAAAAAAAAGAGAAAGAGAGAGAGAGAGAGAGAAAGGGACTACGCAGTCGTTTCCGTTCTACCTCCGCCTGGGAAAATAACCGCCTCTTTTTACCCTCTCTTATCACTGCCCACGAACTCATGCCAACACACAACTACGATGACTACGACGAACGGATGGACGCGTTCTCTGCCTGTTCAGCTGTCTATCCACCAAAGAAGGAGAATAAGAAAAAGAGAGAGAAAAATAGATAGAGAAAACGAAGAAAATGTTAGCACAGTTTGGAAAAAGCTTACACTGTCAACCCCCCACGTGTCACGCAACCCCCTTATGGTAAAAAAGCTGTATACACCAGGTGTGACTTTAACAAGACTTTCTTATTTATAAAAAAAAAAAAAAAACACTTAAAGAGTAATGTCTTCTAATCTCTAATACGATTTGTACAAATTAACGATATCGATACTTATCAAGTATTCATTTGTTGTTATGTACATATAATAATAATCGTTCTAAATGATTATAATTGAGATAATTATAATGTCAATGCACTATCGGTATGATAACACGATATCGATTAGACCGATTACGATTTGGATTAGATGAAAATTCTTGAGGAATTTAATTGATGTGTATGTTTATGTGTGACTATCTAATCGTTAATAATTTCTGTTGTTAATGAGTGAGAGGATAAAAGACAAAACAAGGAACCGAAGAAAAGGAAGAAAGAAAAAAAGGAGAAAGAGAGAAAGAGAGAGAGAAAGATTGTTTGAGTCTGGTGTAAGGTGGAGGTGGTAACAATACTGAAGTTTATCTCCACGTCCTTGGCTAATCTCTCTACCCGCAAGAGATTATTCTATCGCAACGATTTGTGCTGTATAGAATATACGTGATACACTATTACAACTCACCATCGTTCACGTCAGTTGTCTGTGATGAAAGGTCCATGTTGTCGATATTACAATAACATAAATACAGTTAAAAATATTTAATAACTTATGTTTTAATTATCATTATAATACTTCTTCTGTCCTTCTTCCCCTGTATAATCATGGTCATTCAACACTAAACACACACACACACACACACACACACTTTGTGTTTTCTCTTTTCGTTTCTTTTTCGAAAATAATACGAAATAATTGTCATTGAGATGATGTATACGATTGGTTGATTAAACATATGATTATTATCGTATTATATTATTCGTCATAATTTTGATATGTTTATTGATCGAAAGATTGAAAGAAATTTGAAAAGAAAATAAATAAAAATGCATTGATATTCATTCAAAGGTTTGAGAGACGGTTCTGACAGTTATTAAGACCGCCGTAGCTTGAAACTCCTCGAATTCCGCCCACGCACATACATTATTATACTTTGTGTGTGTGTGTGTGTGTGTGTCCCTCTTTCTCTGTTTCAAAGTATATGGGGACATAACGTTAGTAGGGAACAGTAAACGCGATGCGATGCGTTTTACGTTGGATCGCACTGCGAAACGCTATCGCGGACCGACCACTGAGCGATACCTTATCTGAACTAGTTGTGTGCTTACAGTGACACTCAACTTAAATATATTTACATATATTTATGTTTATACATACATATCCAAATATACCTACTTTCGCTGTCTATACTAAAATACGTATAATGTACAAAAAGATTTAGGGGAGAAATCCTTTGTTCTTTCAAAAATTTAATATCTCAAATCTAATCATATTTTAAACATTACAAATGCAAACGAATTTCTAGAAGAAAACAAAAATAATTATATAGGTAAATAAATAGATATTTTTAAATAGAAAAAAGTCAATGCATTTACTTATAAAAAAAAAAACTTTTCTTCATTTGAATTTTAACGCTACGCTCGCGTGAAATGAATTTCAATCGTAATCGAATATACGATCCGTATGTAAACAAGGTTTAAGAATTGGTATGGGAGCCGCGTCGTATGTCAGAACTCGAAGATTCTTATCTACATGATAAGACGCAGCATTCATGAGTTTCATTAGGCTTAGCCGTCGAATCCTTCCTTGAAAAATGACGCCTTTTTACATACACACTTACGCATATATATATATTAATAAACATATACACCATATATATATATACATTAACTAATCGTTTTCTAAGCATAAAATTGAATACATAGAATAAAGTAATTACAATATAATGAAACTACGAGGTAATTGATTTTTAATGACTGGTAGATCATTGCAATGATCAAATTTGATTTTAACGATTTGAACCAGCAATATTGTTATGGTATGAATCAACTGAGAGCTATGATCGTAACACTTCTAGTATTCCTAACATTTCATTCACGCATTTTGATTTTGAATTTTTCTAATGATCCTAAAGTTAAATTTAAATAAATTTCAAATCAGCAAAGTTCGAAGAGTATCGAATGAATCTTTCGTTAAAAAAAAACTATCACGAAAGACATTAATTAGCGCGACACTTAACAATTACGATTTCAATCATTGCATTTTGTCGTAATGAAGAATAAATAAGACAACGAAATCGATTCATCTATCCTAAGATGAAAGGACGAACTTATTAACCGAGTTCTTCGTGATGTATACGAAAAGAAAGTCAAAGGCTTACTGACCTCCTTTATACGAGGTGTACCATAATATAGGACTTAAACTCGAATGATGTAAACACGTTACAAAAGAAAAACAAACAAAAGCTCGCGCTAATGTGTGTGCCAAGACATATTATTTTAAACGTCCTCGCATATTTATATATTTTTTCAATCTATTTATAAATAAATAATATTTGAAAAAAAAATAAATAAATTAATAAATCAATCAATCAATCAATCAATCTAACAATATTGTTACTCGATGGCAAATTGATAATTCGAGCCTCTAATAAAAAAGTCAAATAAGAGATGAACATTCAGATAAACGAGTATTATGTTCTTAACTTCCACGTGACAATTCCATCTTCGAAATTATATATACACACTGATATAATGGTAACACCCTATATATCGCGAGATAAGTCATATCGGTGTGTACCGGTCGATAGAAAGGCACATACCATTTCGTTTAATGGACTACCAAGCAAGATAGAACAAGACGGTGCATATGCCAGATATCGTGCCGACGGTATTGGTGCGCATTATCACTCGGTATTTCGTGAAATCAGTCGCCGCGAGAGCTGCCTCCAGCTCAGTACACCGACGGACCGCTCCATGAACTACCTTTCCTCTTCTAATTATTACTTTCTCTCTATCCTTTTCTATTTTGTCATTTACCTACGTCGTACAAAAGAAACAAGAAAAAGAAAAGAGAGAAAACAACGTGACTATTCGTTACAATCCTCTCGAAATTATTTACGGTTAAACGAAGTAATAAATGAATTCGTGTGTGAAAAAAAAAGATTAAAAAAAAAAAAAAAGTAAAATCTGTGTTTATTTACAATGAATTCTCGAGTGTTCTTCCTATGATTGTCACTGTGAACAATAGTAAAAATTGTGCGTTACGTTTTATTTCATAATGTTATCGTTTTTAATTTCCATTTAATTATTTTTTATGACAAAAATTCTGTGTACATATACATATATTATAATAAATATTATATATACGTGCATGTGCATATATGCTTATTGTATATGTGTTTATATATATATATATATATGTATTTATATTTATGTCTGTAATTATGTACCTATACTTACTATCGTATCCTTAAAAGTCAAGTTGGACGATGTTACGAATTGTTTACGAATTGTTCGAACATTACGCGAACTATAATATGCAAGTCGTTAAGTACGCTCGTTCTATAGCCTTGAACGAAAAAACATCGCGTATTTCGTGTGACGTCGTTGGTGCGCGCTTTTTCTTTTTTCTATTTTTTACTGTTTTACAATTCGTACCGGTGCAATGTAGGAGGAAATAAAAGGAAACGAAGAAAAAAAAAACTTATACTTGTACAAAGTACAAAAAATTAATCGAAAAAATTAATTAACAATAATTAATTGATATTTCGTAATACTTTCATTATCCTTTTGTTAAATTTTTATTATTAATGAATAATATTAAATATTTTTGCTAAAGGACACCCGGTATATAGGAAGTAAGCACACTAAACTACGAACGCAACAGCAACAACACTGCACCGATGGAATATGTCTCAACGTGTTGTTTATGTTTCTGTTTCTTTTTTCATTGTTTTTTTTTATGCACCAACCGAAAGAGAACCGTTTCAGAAAACTCGAAAACAATCGCGACCACCGGTGCACTAACTCGAAATGACGTAATGTAATACACTAACAGCACATGCTCGAAAGAAACGTTCATGCTAGCAAACGAACACGAACAAGTGTCCCAGATCTTACAAAATAATTGTACAAAATTATAATTTGTTCGATAATGGACACAAGTTAGACAATCGTTCTAGAAAATTTGTTGTTTTGTTAGATATCAATAAATCGTACTTTCAAAATTTTTAAACTATAAAATAAAATAATTAAAATAATTTACATTATTTTTTTTCTATGAAAGGTATAATTAACCCTTTGCACTTTTTAATTTCTTTTTTTTACCTAGCAACAACTCATAAATTAATTTAAAAAATAAATCAAAAGAGGAGGTCTCAATAAAATGTTCTTTCACAACAGTGCAAAATTTATAACAAATATTATATTGAATTTAGCTAGATATTAGAATTGGTGTAAAAAATGTAATGTCGAGTATGGCTCGACATAGAAGTGATAAACTTCTTAATATCGTCAAAATAATTAATTAAGTATAATTTTGTATACCTTTAAAGAGTCACACATTTACATCTTATTTTATTTCGTTTCGAGATAAGTATGAATTATAAACCTCGATCTAAAGAATTTATATTATACTTATTTGTTATGAAAAAGAAAAAAGAAAAGAAGAAAGAAATATTACGGAATGATAGTAAATCATTAAAAATCGAATAATTAAAAAACGTTTAAATCATTAAGGAAAAAAGCATGATGTTTAGATTTGCGAGTCTAAAGTATAATGTAATTAAATTTTTCGACCGTGGTTAAGGCATATTTATTTTCTGGTTATGTAAAACGTAAAATACTACTCTTAAACGTATATTTAAAAATAATGCATACTTTAAATTTCCATGTGACGTTATTTTTTTCCTTGTATTTGAATTCGAAAATGTTATATTTTACTAAGAAAGAAAATAAAGAGCACGCTTTTTCTTGAAAAGAAATATGTTCATGGTAGGGACACATAATTATCTATCTTTCTTCTTCAGTATTACAAAATCCTTTTAAGGAAAACGTTAAATTTTTTTTTTTAGAGAAAAAGAGAAAAAAGAACACACACAAAAAAAACAACGATGATAATGCAAACGATGAGGTTTTGACGTAAAACATTTTATCAAAGACGAATACCAGGAATTCAAATTGAATATAACGTACGAATAGAAAATCTTGAAAAACATAAAAATACAAGTAACCAGTTCGATATATAGAATAATTTTTTTCTATAATCGATATCATTGCGATAGGTTATGTTATATATCAATTCTTAAGATTCTTGGATTATAGAGGAACGTCTATGATTAACATGTGTCCTTGAATGATCATTGAAGATTTAATATGTGTTATGTGTATGTATGTGAATTGATGAGAAAAAATAATTTTCGTTCAGACACGTATTTTTAGACTTCGTAAGACTTTATAGAATTTATTGTGCGTTAAAGAGGGGTGGAAAAGATGGGTGAGAGGAATATTATTATATGATTTTTATATAAAATTAAAAAATGATCTATCTCTTGGATCGGATTTTAAACGGAAGGCGGAGCGTACACGGTAGGAAGAGCTTGATTCTTCTTAACGAACCATTCGCCTTTCACCGTGTTGCCGCCATTTTCAAGAATCTCATGCTCTATCACATATCGTCTATGTTCAGTCAAAAGTTACTAACATTTATGCTAATTTCAATTATTGCTTATCAAAAAAAAATGTAATGGGGAAAAGATCAAATTTGGAAAAGGTATGCTTTATGTTAATGCTTTCATACACAATGTTAATTAATACTTTTCATGAAGTAATATATAATAAATTGGAAAAAATAATGTTCTCTTGAGAAAAAATTGAAAATGTGATTAATAACTTTTGGTTAAGAGCATAAACGATGTAGTATACAAGTCGTTTAATTCGCTTACAAAATATTATTTAAATAAACATGAATTATTTTCTTCTTGACTTATTAATTTTATTAACACAAGTTTTGACGTACGTTGAACTGACAAAGGCAAAAGTTGATGTTGAAAAATAAATGAAAAAAATTAAAAAAGAAAAAAAGTAATAATTTAAAATATTGATAACGCGATTGGACTTGGATCAAGTGGTGACATATTTAATTAGATATTTACATATCTCTGGAAAGTTGCAAATAAACGTCACTAATGCTGTATCACGTATTCTGTCTCTAAATGTCGATCTTAAAAAATAATCGAGATAAAAACATTCATAAAGAAGAAGTGAAGAAAAGAGAAGGAGAGAGAGAGAGAGAGAGAGAGAGAGAGAGAGAAAGAGAAGAGATAAAAGGAACGAGCAGTTATATATCATCTCGCAAGTATAAGATAAATCCATCTTTTAGAAATAAATATATTATGTAATATGTATATCGCGTTGATAAATAAGTCTCGAGTATATAGATTTCGCTAAGAAACATAATCAAGATAAAATGAGTGTAATTTAAAAAAGTAAAAGCATAACAAAAGAGTTAAAAAAAGAAACAACGAAAAAGAAGAAGAAGATACGTTATAACATATTAAAAGATTATATTGTGCAATTTTATCATTCATGTTATCGTACATTCTACATTCGAAAAAAAAATTCTAATCGCAAACAGACGTTTGTTCTTGACTCGTCTTGTCTTTGACTAAATTTTTACAACATAATATATGTAAAGAGGACATCGGTAATAAGATGAAAAAAAAAAACAAGAAAAATCTTCGAAAAGAATAATCTTTAATAAACGTATCAGAGACATATCGTTGATAATAGAATATACTCAATGAATATGATTCATGATACGTCTAACTAAAGTCAAATATGTCGGTATATATGTATTATTAGATTATATCACTTTTGCGGTTAATCTAACTATACAGGGAAAATACCGCGAAAAAGATAGATAAAGGCTAACGACACTCAACGATATCTTTGGAAGCTGTATGGTGATATAAAAAAAATTGTGATAATAACAGCGTCATCTGCATAAGGCTAATTACGAGATCGATAATTGCAAGATAAGTAGTACACGCATAAATTATGAACGTTATATTTGTTCAGTCTCTCCCTCTCCCCCTCTCTCTCTCTCTCTCTCTCTCTCTCTCTCTTTCTCTCGAATAAAGTTTCTATTTTAATATATATATATATAAAAAATGAGAAATATTTTCATCTAAATATTAATGCGATGAATTTTTCAATGATGAATGTCGACGAGCGGACAATATTTAAATTATTTCTCGCGGATGTGGTCTACGTTCAAGGAAATAACGGTTCCCATGTTTAAAAAAAGAATAATATTCTTCAGGATTTGCAATGGTTATTCAATGCAAGAGAAAAATATGTTATAACGTAAACGAGTGAAAAATAATCGATGACTATAAATATCGAGAATGATCACGTCGATATTTCTGAAAAAAATTTTTTTTTTTTTTTTTTATAAAAATTTAAAAGAATCCTTTTACATTTCTTCTCTCACGTTTTCAAAATTCTCCTTTTAAAATTGAGATATAATTACTAAATAATAACGAAATTAATATACGAATTTTGAAATAAGGAACAAATTTGTTTAAATAAATCAAAAGAGAAAGATGTAAAAAGATAGAAAGATGCCGATGATTTTAACGTACATACGGTTATTTACGTGAACTTTGACTCTTGTGCTCTTGCCTGACCTGGATTCTTTATATGTGTGTGTGTATGTATGTATGTATGTGTGCCCACGTGTGTGTATGTATGTAAATACAGAACATTTCTCGAATCTAGAACTTCTTTCTTGACGATATAAAAAAAATAAAAAATAAAAATAATAATTCGTTAAAAAAGAAAAATATTCTTTAATTCCAGCGAAATAAAAAAAAAACGACGCTTACGTTATTACAATTGCTTAATCGACTAGAGAAAGTTTACTGTACGACGATATTTAGGTATAAATGTTATTTAAAAACGATCATTACGGCCGTAATTAGAGGAATTATTTCCCTGCGGTGTTTTTATCATAATGTAAAAGTCAAATTTATATTAACGTATCGTACTTTTATTTATTTTATTTCTATATATTTATTTCAAACCACGATTCACTCCTCCCTGACGAAAATCATATATTTAAAAAAAAAAATAAATAAATAAATTTCTCTCGGACGACCCGACATCGTGCACTCTCACCTCTTATTTACGTAAGAATTATTATAAGATACAACATTAATGAGAAAATATTTTCTGATCGTGAGTAAGATAAAGATACTCTTCGAACGTTACCTAAATTCGTAAAATTTGACTAATGACAAGAACGTTAATTTTGTTCAAACTTTCTAACGTAATTTTAACTAAATATTTAACTAAATAAACGAAATACGCAAATATAAAAAGAAAATTTCTAACGATTTCTAATGTAAGTTTTATTTGGAAATTTTCGAAAAAAGAAAATTTTGAAAAAAAAATTAAGATCAAATTACAAACTCGTAAATTAGACGATTGAGGAATTTAATGTGTGAATGTTTCGAAATTTACACTACGTACTATTCGATCTCAATTTATTTTTCTAAAATAATAGTATCTTAAATAGAATATAAAAAAATAATAAAATTTCTCTCCCCCAGTTATAGTGATCGTTTCAAAATTTTATCCTAACGACAAGTTCTTGTAATAATAAATAAAATAATGAAAAACAATAGGTAAGAATTAAATACCCGAAAAAAATATTGGAAAAATTTAACAAGGAAAAGAGACCAGTCGCATTTTTAACATCAATCGTGACGAACGATTGAGTGACTCAAGGGACATGTGACGCAGCGAACAAGTGTTTAAATAGAAATAATGACGACCCTGGACGATCGTTCAAACCGATAAAATTCAAACATATTCGAGACTACGACTACGACAAAAGTAGGTAGGCCAATAGACGAGCAAAATTTATTAGTTAAAAACTCGACCATTCGTGTATATATTTCTTTCCTCTGTAAAGAATATAACTAAGACAATAATTTTCAACCACGAATGTAGAACGTTCTTGCAAAACGAACAAAAAATGTACGAAGATAGATGTTTCATAACTAGTTTCACATAAAACGAACTTTCTAAGGGTCATCTCCATTTAGATTGTTTATTCGTTAGCAACAGTGATGCAAGATAAGAAGGATGAGAACGATCGAGTTTTTTTGATGTCACGTGAATTATATTGATAAGAGAAACAAGATAGGTCGTGTTTTTGTCAAAGAGTTTAAACTCTCGTAGTCCTCTATTTTGCGACCTATAGCGATTGATCATACATAAAGAAAAATATGCTAACAAATCCGAGATACATAGATCTTTCAAATAATAGATATCAAAGGTGATAATATAGATACCTGGATGATTGAAATAATAAAAACAATGGAACACGAAGAACGAGAAACGGACAAAATTAAAATTCATAAACGACAGTCGATCGTTTACACACGTCAATCGCTGTACCAGCAGTTTATAACGTAACGACAACGATGACTGTTTTATCGCACGCAGGGGCGACGTTATCACTCTGATACCCAACGTATATACATTCCCCGTAAGCAGCCCCCGGTCTCCAGTAACTCGCGGACCACCGGCCCAGTTCACGCAACACGCTTTCGGTAACACGATGTCATCGACGACGATAACCGCGGTATTGATTCTTTGAAATGGGAATAACAAGAAAAAGTAAATAATATAATTACGTGAAAAAATAAACAAACAATGAAAATTACTTACCAAAATAAGTCACGATATCGATACTTGGTTACTTCTGCTTTTCCAAAATTGTCACTTCGTCTACTTCATCTGCTTCTTCTTCTTCTTCTTATTCAAAAGTGTCCAATTCAAAAAATAGAATATTAAATCACTATCAAAATTCAATTAACTAATGCATTCGTTGATGAATTATACTTTCTTAATTCTCTATTTTTTTTTTTTTTTTATATAAAAGAATCTGTCTTTATTTAAGAATCTCTAAGTTATTTATTTCGAATGAAGATTCTTGAAATGTTTCAAATAAAAAAACAGAAATATAATAAGGGAGAAAGCACGAGTGAGTACCCAATCGACCAGTATCGTTGAAAATAAAAGTTCTTTACTCGATCGTTCTAATATGAGACTCTCTCGTTGGCCACTGCTCTATGATCGAAAGCGGAGCTCGTGTATATTATGTACTTACATAGAGTCCGAGCTGTGGTGAACGTGGCGCGAGCACTATAGAGAAAAAGAAAGGGAAGAAGAGAGAGAGAGAGAATAGAAAGAGTAACGAAGAAAGAGAATTGAAGAAAAAGGAAGTATTGGCTAACTAATGAAATAGAAAGAGAGACAGAGGAAGAGGGAGCAAATGAGAGAGAGAAGAGGGGGTGAACTCCTCGAAGCAAATACTTAGGTTTAACTAAAGTCAGGGAGGGAAGAGGAATTAATGCCCACCACGTCCTGCTTGGTAAGGCAGTGGGTATGGCGCAAATCGAGCTGGGAGAAACGCGTTCGTTCTTCTGACTTCTGCGCGCGCATAATTCCTCTTATCAGTTAGAAGTTTAAAAAGAAAGAGACAGTAAGAGAGAACGGAGGGAAGGAGCATGGCTAACTTAAGACACCCTCTTCCTCTTCAACATTCGAACGTTGGACGTAACATATATGTATATATGTATACTTACTTAGAAATAATGGTAATTGAGCAACGTGTTATTATTTAGATGATTCTTCCGTTTGTTTTTTTCAAGATCTTCTAATTTTCTTTTTCTTTTTTTCCTTTTTTTTCTTTTTATGAAACTGACAAAGGGTAAGAAAGAAGGAGTTGAAAAAATCGTGTCACCATTATCGTCTTCTTCTTGAATTTGATTTATTTTTGTATCCATTTTTTCTGTTGGTTAACTTGTCTGTAATAAAATGAACGTATATTAGGAAATAGTCATTCTTTGCTCTACATTACTTTAATTTTAAATAAAATATTTTTTCTAACAAATTTGAATGTTATCAGATTTAGAAAATGTCCATAGGTTGTAGAATGATTCATAAAATATTTGTCAACAACATAGTTTCAAAATATAACAAAGATTTTAAAATTGTGGACCTTGGATTTTCATTAACCTTTGTAGTACTATTCAAACATCTTAACTTTCGAACTTTAAAAGCTGGAAGTACAATATAATATATGAGTCATTTATTATTTTCCTAATTCAACGGTAAGGAATGTTAGAAACAAATAAAAGAAAGTTTATTTGGAAAAAGAAAGGCATTACTTACCTTTAAAATGAGTTATTTCATTAAATCTATTTTTAATGATCTCCGACGAATGACAATCCTAACAAAAGCCTGGAAATTTTCAAATATATGTAAATACAAAATTATAATATATAAAGAAAAAGTTCAAAACTTATTGCTAATATAAACGAATAAAACTAATATAAATTGCTAAATATAAACGATCGATATTCTCTATTATATTAGGTTTAAAAAATGAATTCGGTGCATTGTTAAAACAAATATGTGTCTTGCCATCTTGTTTGCTAATAGTTTTCGTTTAAATTAATTATCAAATGGTTCATAACTGTAAGTGCTGTAAATATTGTAAACATTATAAAATCGCGGGCAATTATTTAAATTCAAACCAGAATTACAAAGTATTTAATATCGGGGCACCGAATTCATTTCTACACCTAATATAAAAGTAAAAAATGTTATCCATGAAATAAAACATTGACATTCATATTTTGTTGAGTATCAATGAACGAAGTTACCTACTGACTAAACAAATTCGCTGTACTAAATATTGAAATTTATGATGTGTAAATTACAGCAGCGAGAATCGTCATTTTCTTATCGAACTGTCTAACGTAACATGCATTCTGATTGTCGCAGATGTATTCTGTAACGTGACCCTCCAGAGTCGCACTTTCGAACACGTTGCGTATTTACATGCACATATACATACATAACACATAAAAAGATTTAAATATGTGTACAGTTACGACATCGATTCTTGGCATTGTGAGCGTTCAAATCACCCCGTACTACCGTAATCTCGAATATACGGATATTATACCAATCAACTTTCAAGCAAAAAAATCACAAGTTGTTCTAGTTGAATTTTAAATGTCCATTGACATACTCTTTATTTGTAACAAAAATAGTTATTTATTCATTTCCATTTCCATTTCCCTTAGAATCATATTCCATAAAATAGAGACTGTCCTAAAAGTAAAGTCGCTTTACCAAGAGAACAAAAAGAATTCAATATTGATACATTAATTAAATTATTAAAATCATAATATTTAGTTTAACAAAATATGAATTTTTAATTTCAATGTTGCTAAATAAAGTATGAGCCCATAACTAAATACTTGCCAAACATAAATTTCTAACATTTCAATTTGATAAAGCAACTTTTAGGAGAGCCTATATTTTAATTCGTTCATTAAAATCTTCAAAATCATGTCTTTTTCGTAAAGGGGTAATATTTTTTATTCAAATAATTTTTTAATCGTGATATTGTAATATACAAATTGTGCAATTTGTAATAACAAGATGATACCAAGGAGGTACCAAGAAGATACCAAGATGGCTGACAACAACGCCTATTTAAAATTCAATGAACACCCAGTAGATGAAATAATAGGTAAAGGCGTATGCACATAAAAGAGTAAAACGTTAAGTGTGGTAGTAACATCAACTAGAAACGATAATAATGCCTGACCCTTGTCGAAGAAACGTCGTTATAGAAGTCTAAGAAGGAACGAAGAACTTGGCTTTGTATTCGACGTTGAGTGGCTGTTCGCGCACAGTGTATTCTTCCATGCTCATTTTTATAGCCTCTAAACGATTTCCATACTAATTGTTCATTGTTTCTCTTCCGGTTTTTCTACCTAACGTAACGTAACGTTTTATACTTGTTTCATTTGTTCCTATCAAGAACGATCTCGTTTACCTTCTCGTCTCTCAACTCGATCGCGAATATGAAACACATTTCGAATATTGGCAATTATAAGTTTACGATAAGCATATAGATATGCGATACATATTACAAATGATTCTTACAAATGTATAATAATTCCAAAACTGTCTACCGATGGCGCCTCTAACCAACCGAATTACTTTTTTTTGTCAATTTTAATTATTTATCCCTCCTCTGTAGATAACTTATCGATTAAGTGTGAAAACTTAATAAAATACTTTAGTTGGTATTTCAGGACATAATTTATATATGAACAGAAATTATAAATAAAATTAATACAAACGTACTGAAGTAATTTTTACAAATTACTAATTCAAACACTATGGATTTTATATGATTTACTTTATAATATAATTATTTATATTATAAAGATATTGTATTTGCAGGAACAACAAACACCTAAGGAAGACTATGAAGCTAGAAATAACAGGACGAAGTTCTAACATAAAGAAAAAGAAGAAGAAGACATATTTATTAGACTATGAATTTATCTATGATCATTAATATTCATTCAATTTTCAATAACTTTAATAACAAAATAGTAGGAGACAAGAAAACATATAAATTAGGTAAAACGAAGAGAATTAACTATCTTTTATTTAACAATAATTCAAAAGTTCACTCTCTTATGTAAACTTCTTCAACAATATACACACAATATTTTATTAAGTTCTATTTATTTAACTCTGCAAAATCCTGAGGCAAATAAATCTTCATAAGAAAAAACAAAACCACAAAAAACTACTAATATTATATATTATAATAATATTTAATATTTCATGTTCATATTTTATTTACCTTTTCAGTCAGCCTTTAAATAATTTCTCATTCGAGGTGACAATCAATTATGATTTAGATAATCGACAAAAAATTATAAAAGTTAAAAAGACAAAAATGTAACTGTACACACACATGAAAAATAATTTCGTTAACATCGTACGTAATAAGAAATGCAAAAAATTACATAATCCCATATTGCAACTGCATTTACACAATGCTCATATGAAGTTTATATTTAATACATTGACATTATATGTAATAAAAATGCCATGTGTATATATATATATATATGTATGTATATATATGTATGTATATATATGTATGTATGTATATATATATATATATATGTGATATATTTATTTTTACAAAGTAAATAAATAATAGGCATACATATATAACCATACATATACATAATAAATATATATTATACATATATAAGTTTATATATCGTTATATTACTTTAAAATAAAATATTCATTTTTAAGAAGTATATTTTCAATAAATCTTTATGACCTTAAAAGATTCACATTTGGTAACATCTAAGCATCCAAGAAATCTTTGTATGTCTTATCAACTTTATATTTGAAATCTCTCTATACTTTCATTTAAATGAATTGGCTGATACAAAAACTTAATTTGGGATATAGATAATGATTTTCTAAAAATCTTTCGTTATTAGCACACGGATATTTTTATATACATTTATGTTTTTAAAAATCTGTAAATGCAGTAAATATTTGTTTCTTACTTAAAATAGAAACAAAAATGCTGTTTTACGCTATAATAGAAATGGTAATTTAAATGTGTTTAGTGACTTCGGAATATTTTTTAATTCACTGATCCTACAGTGTAACATAAGTGAATGTTTAATTGTGTGCTCGAATAATATAACTTGACTAAAAAATGTTTCAATAAATGATGGATGGGAGACTGAGAAAAGACACTAACTTTGCATCGTTAATGCTAGTTACATTATTATCTTTAGTAACATAGCAGTAAAGCACTGCTCTTTTCCATCCGTATGATAATAATCAATTACGTAAACTAGCGTAACTCTTAGCCAATAATAAGGCCACAACCAAGTCTAAATTGTTGTTTGGTATGATTAAGCATGCCACTAAGTGCGAAAGAAAATGGCAATGGTTGTAATTTCTTTTCTAATACAGCACCAACAGTCCAATTTGAATCAACACTTCCTGGAATATTTCAAAAGTAAATATAAACGTAAGATTATATTTGTGATAAATAATATCAAATCTGCCATACCTCTGAACAATAAATCTGCTTTAGGTAAATCGACTTGATAGGCAATAGTTCCCGTGGACTCCTGCAATCGTGCATTAATTTCCAACTCTACACCTACTTGCAAATTCTGACTAGCTTTCTGATGGAAACAAACGTGACAACCTGCAAGACCTGATACAAAAAATAAAAATTTTACATTACGAAGTAATTGATCAAATCTTAATTTTATTAAAAATAAAATGATATATATTAACCTAAACTACAACTAATCGTAGACTCTCCATTTGTATATCTGCCAGCGGCTGATACAACCACTATGTGTCCTCCAGGTAACCCTGGTCCTCGTTGATATGCAAGTTCACCTCCCAAAGCAAGAGAGGGAGAAAGACTCTGAAGATAATGCATTACTAAAACACCTGGAGAACATATTTTGAATTATTCTTTTGTAAAATAGTATATTATAATACATTAATTGATTTCTATTTTTATTATATTATATTATATTATACGATATATTTACCAGAGCCATTAAGAATATCTGGATTGCCTAACGTAACAGAAGCTGTATATGCATCACCACGATAATCATTTGTCATTTGTACAGCAGTAAATTTGCTTCTTTGTACTTGAACTGCTACTTTAGCCCTTAGTCTCTGCCCTAATTGATGAATTATATTAGCATTTAAATTTCCAGTTGGATCAATATCACCAAATAAAACTGGGTAAGCTTCGGTGGGACATATTTGTTTAGTACCCACATAAGTTGCACCAAATCTGAAAAAAAAAATGTCATGCATATGCAATGTTTGCATAACCATTGTCATTTAAACAAATACTTTAATTCAACATACTTGTATCCAGACGGTGTTATAGAACTCATATTGATTGTATGAGAAATCTGAAAATGGTTACTAAGACCCTTATTTAACATCAACTTTGCTCCTTCAAAATTAACAGGGAGTACATCTGTGAAAAGTTTAATCAGTTTGAAAACCAAACAAAAAAAAGGAATCTAATGTAACAAACTATAAATTTATGTTTTCTGTTACATCTTAATTAAAATTTAGGTAAGAATAACAACAGATTAAAAATAATGTTAATTAAAAGAACAGTTATGTTTTCAATATCTAATAATAAAAAAATACAAAAATAATTATATTTTAATTCATAAAAATGTGAAAACCGGTGAAAGTTTATATTTAAGAAAGATATTAAGTTTCCATTAATGACATATATGTAATAAAATACCTTTGCACTTCTTATGTAGGTCCTCAATCGTGCCAGGATTTTCAAGACGATCCGAGATCGGAGTAGACGGTGCAACCCCGGTCGTAGAATCTGTCTTTTCAAATTGGAGAGGAACCGCAGGAACTGATGTTGGTGGCGGAGGTGGTGGAGGTGCAGATGAAGCCGACACGTTTCCCATTTTTTCTAGTTTCCTTACTTTGTTCCAATAAGTTTAAAACACTTTCCTTGGCCCACAATCTATCTAATCAATGTTATTGTTATTATTAAGTCTTGTTAACACTTTAACCATTTACTTACACGAATGCAATCTATCTACTCTGGCGGTTATAAAATTCGGCGTGTTTCACCGTAAGTCGCCATTTGTAAAGGAGGACAACCACTGCCACTTAGACCACGAGTTTCCTCTTTTCCTCCTTAACGTTATACACTTAGTTCATAGACGAATCATTTTATGCCTATCTTCATAGTACTCAATTTTTTTCCTTTTTTCTATAATTTATTTCCATATAATATAAGAAATAAATTCAATATTTTTGTAATGATCATTAAACGTGATCTCTTTATTTACAATCTTGTCTTCAAATAATTATTATTTAACTTTCACATCTGTTTAATGTATGACACTTCATATTTTTATCCAATAGGAATACTAACAATCTAGGGAAAACGTAGAAGTAGAACGAAACGTTACTATTGGTTCAAAAGCTAGTCGCCATATCTAACAATCGATTATTACGAAGGCGCGTTGATTTGAATAGAATTACACTTATTTCATTTTATTGTACTATTATTATTTACTAGAACAACGAAAACAATAGAAAATAAGAATAAGATACGAAATAAATATCAATAGTTCGCATAAATGATATTTATTATATATCTTATTTTATGTAAACTTTGCAAAGAGAGAAATCTATGCATTCGACAAAGTTTATACAAATCTTGATGCAATAGCAAGTAACTTAGTATAATCTGCTCCTTTGCTATGAGTTTTCTCTTTTAACAATGTTCTTAATATATGAGGTATTGGTACATGTATTCGTGTTCCTAAAGGTGTGCCATTGTCGTCTATGAGAACTAAATTATTGGAATCAAATTTGGGTACTTTCGGATTTTGCTTTTGCTTTAAACCAACTAATATGCCTTTCTTCTTTTCACCTTTTATAGCAACTAATATTCTGTCACCTTTGTTAGAATAAAATATTATTTTACAATATATTTCAAAGTAACATTATCAGTAAAACATTTTTTTACTTGCTTACCAATATATCCAACTCCTGTTTTATTATAAACGTGAATGCAACGTGGTGGTTTCCCTTCCAGCATAGCTTTTTTTCCAATTTCACTGTTATCAACAACCCTTAAACGACTTAATTTAATAATTTGATTGGAGGGGACAGAAGTGCTAATACTTCTTGATGCAATTTTTAATACAGCTGTGCGAGATAACATGATGGCAATTCAAGGATACCTTAGATTACAATAAAAATTAGGATTTACATGACTGCAATAACTGACTTACATAAAATTATATTACAATAATTTAAACTTTATAATATATAACTCCAGAAAAATCATATACCTTTTTATACAAATTAATTATTCTCGCAATATTAATATCTCAGCAATTACAATATCTGTTATTATTTCAGAAGAACAAACATAACCCTATTACATTTTTCTTAGTAAAGTGAATATAGTCAGTTACGCCAAAAACTAGTGCTACCACCTAGCATTAAAATTTGAATTCAAAATAATTTTTATAAGGAAAAAAACTAATATCAAAGAAAAAGTAGACGAATTACAAAAGATAAAAGTATGTTTAACAAAAAAAATATTTAAATATTTTATAAAATTATTGTAAAGATTGTCTATTTTTGTCAACTGTCGGTTAGGGCAGAAATCTATTACTATATAATGTATATTTGTAAACAAATTTTAAAAATTTGCAAAATAATAATGAAAAAAAAATAAACAACTAAAATTTAATAAATTTGTAATTGTATTTAACTTTATAAGCAACATGTAGCAAATGGTAGAGCTTGTGAACCAAAACAAGGTAAGAAATTCGGACAAGGAGAGCAAGGTCCAACAATTGGAGAACAAATATGAATAGGAGATGTAGCAAGTAATGGAGGACAAATCTTTTTTCCATCTCTTCTAGAAAAAGCTACTCCTGCACCACCCAATCCACGAGCTTTTCGTTTTTTCATTGCTTGCATTATGAAACGAATTTTTTCGTTATAAAGATTATCAATATTAGCAAAAATATGAGCATCAGCATCTATAATCTTTTTCTTTTTCTTCTTCTTTTTAGATTCTTCTTTCTCAAGACCTTTCAATTTGCTAATATGAGCAGCTTCTGCTCCGCGGGTAATTTTAGTAATTTCGGCTTCGCGAGTAATTTTAGTAGTTTTGGCTTCACGAGTAATTTTAGCAGCTTCGGTTTCATGAGCCCTTTTAGTAATTTTGGCTTTGCGAGCAATTTTAGCAGGTTCGGCTTCGTGAACAATTGCAGCAGTTTTGGCTTCGCGAACAATTGTATCAGCTTCGTCTTCGCGAGCAATTGTATCAACTTCGTCTTTGCGAGCAATTGTATCAGCTTCGTCTTCGCGAGCAATTTTGGTAGCTTCGGCTTCATGAACAGTTTTAGAAGCTTCTGTCAATTGAGTTAACATTTGTTTTTTTATCTTATCTTGTTCACAATAACACTTCAACTTCTTTAAAATTGCCGGTGGCAGATAGGATTGACTACCCCAACAACCAGTCCGAAAGTTCTCTGATGTTAACTCACGTAATTGATATGGATATCCTTCGGCATTATCCTTACGGCAATGAAATGCAGTTTTAATACCTCTGGTATTCTCAAATTCGGTAATAATACAATTACCAAGATAAGTGATACGTATATATATTTTGATCGTAGCATCAGTTTCCTTTAAATCATCGTTCATCAACGTATAAGTTCCTATTAATGATCTACAATTGTAATCATTGTTAAGTTAATTTATGTGTAAATTAAATGGATCGTACGTTTCGAATATTATACCTCGAAATAGGGTCATTTTCATGAGAATTGCATAAATATGGACCAAGTTCTTTACGTTCTTGTAATTCCTTAATAATTGCATTTATCAAATGATCAACCCTTAAAAATGTGAATCCAACATTCTCGCAAGAATCGAGCTCAAAATAATCACAAATCTCTTTAAATACGTAAACTTGAACATCGATCGCATTCATGGGTTTTTCTAAAGATGATTCAGGCAATGCGAAGACTACCGAACGTCCACCATAAAATCGTTCATTTTCATAATTGGAACCACGATAAGAACGATAATCGCGTCGATTTGGTAAAAGTTCTGTCCAATCCTCATCCAAGAAACGAAACATTACCGTTACCTTTTTTAAAATAGCTTTGTCAAAGATAGAATTCTGCGGTACGTGCAACTACACAAACGAAAAGTTGATAATAACGATTTAAATTCTGGCGGGAGAAACTATCGAATTGTATTTTCGATCTTTACATTTTCAACTGCAAATTCTAACATCATGATGCGTTGATCATGTGTTACGATCAATGAAGACATCGTACTTGAATTTATACGTTTACCAATTTGAAGATTACATTACACTTGATTTAATTTRATTTATGTTATCGAAAAAGTATTTTCTTTTTTTGAGAAGGTAGTAATTTAAGCCATTTCTTCTTGTGTAAAAATTCGGTATTGCTTTTTAAAGCAATGTTATCAGATTTGTTTTGAAGTTCAATGACGGTTCTATCATTTATCGATACTTATCGAATCACAGGTAACAATCGATCGTCATTTCATACGGCGGTAATATTTAAACAATATATTATATTGTACTAAGATACAACTTACGTATTTTCACATTGCTATAAATGAGATTCACAACAATTGTGTTAATTATTCGTTCATTTCTTACGAGTTATTTATTTCTTAATGTATCATCTACATAATATGAAGGTCATTTCATTTAATTTTCTTAAATTATGCGTATCTAATATTAGTAATAAAAAGTAAAAGATAACATATCAGTCATTGAAAATGATTTTCTTAAATCGAGGAAGGTAAGGGATATATAATCTCGTTTAACGGACTAGATATCTAAGAACTTGAACAATCCTCAAAAAATATATATATCCTAAATTTGAGAGATAAAGAAAAAGAGAGAGAGGAAAAGAAAGAAAGAGAAAGAGAAAGAGAGAGAGCTTACAAATTTATGAAATTATGAAAAAATTGATTGGATAAAATACCCTGCGGTAAATAATCGTGTTAATTAATTAATATATATCACGTAAATTTAACATTATTTTAAATGTTCTATTAAAAATATTTTTCACATATTCGCAATCCTAATGAATAATATTGATTTGTCGATATTTGTGAAATGTGCAAAAAGATGGATATGTCTTTGTATATTTGACATGAGAGTATCGATACATCATCGAGCTTCATATATTGTAAAGCGACTCTTTATCAATAGCAATACGATAAAGCACAATTTTTCTTTTTTTTTTTCTCATTTTTTTCCTTTTCAATAGAAAAATTGCAAACAAATTACGTGTAACAGCGCCCATATTAATTTTATTAAACGTTTATTACATCGTTGAATGCAGTTTCAAAGCACAACCGTGTTATTTAATAACTTTGTTGTACACATATACATATACGAACGAATAAGGCGCAAGCTGAAAAAACAAACTAAAGAATTATATCTTTTATTAAAAAAAAAATTATTCAGAGCAAGTCGTACGTATAGTATTGATTGATTCTCTTTAATTGTACTTCGACAATATAGGCGAAACATTTCTTCAGTTCCTTTTTTTCTTCTTCTTTTTTTTTGTTAAGACAATCGTTTAAAAATTATTGATGTCTTTTTAATCTTTTACATGGAATTTGTAACAAACCCAATTTCAGCCACTTCCTTTTCTCTCAATCCCCTTCGAAGATTGAATTTTAAATTTGCAAGAGCACACGTAATACACGATGCATACCATCATCATACACGCGTTTGATTAATCTTCCATGCTTTTCATCCTTTCATACATATTTTTGTTTTCTTCCACCTCCTAGTATTTTTTATCACACAACTTTATAAATTTATATCCTCAAGAAACATTGCGTATTATGTTACTTTTTTTTTTTCGTTTCCTTTTTTCTTTTTATATATAGAGCTATTTCATAATAGCATTCAAAAAAGTAGTACATTCATTGTAACATTCAAAACCGCTTTGCGCGCAATTGAGAATTTTCCATAAGATTCGATTTAGCATTAATAATGAGTAATTTCCTTTTTTTTTTCTTTTTTGTTTTTCCTTAATCACGTGCACTGCTCTAACAATAATTATTATCATACATACATTAATTGAAATAAATAAAACGGGTGAGTTGATAAACTCACATCTCTTGCAATCGATGGAAATTTGACACCAGAAGCGTTTAGCGAATTTTTCTATTAATATTATTATTTTAATTATTAATATCAATATTATTATTATTATTATTATTAGTAGTAGTAGTAGTAGTAGTATTATTATTATTATCATTAAGATGAATAGTATATTGTCCAACGTGAGATCGTGTAAAACATGTTCGTCTCATTAATCTGACTTAGGTTAGTGAATCAAGAAAATGACTTAAAAGGACTGTTCAATTATTTTCAGAACGTTCGATATATATCAAATGTTATTAATAAAAGTATAGCATATAATAAGTTGTAAAGGGTAAATTTAATAATATGTAAATAGATATTTTTCAACCTAAGTATAGAGAATATGATATAAAAGAAGGTTTTTTCTTAAAAAACTTGCGACTAATTCTACGATTTCGTTTGAAATTCTTTCATATTGAACTTTACTCTTATTTATGCGTATTGTGCCATCGCATCGTTAATGACGAAAGAATCACTAGGATATATTTCTTTTCTTTTTTTTAAATCTTGCACCACAAAATACTAAAACTTTCTTACATATATTCCAGTTATATTACAAAAATTAAAATCAACATCGCGATATAATTGGCGTAGAGCACTATCTCACATCAAAAAATGGACTTCAATCTTCATTTGAATTGCACGCGAAGTGATGCCTCAAGTGACATTATTAACATTTAACTGTTGATTAACAGCATAATATTCTAAAAATATAGACATTTGATAAAACAAAATATAGAAGCTTCGACGTTTATCGACACATATGTAGAGTGCAATTATAAACAGAAACGCACTTTGCACTTTACAGAGACAAAATAAACAATTAACATACTCGTTGCATCACAATTCAGGCTACTTTGTGAAATATAAATATTTATGAATTTCATTTAACTCAATAAAATATGATTATTATGATAAATCTCCAAAAACATGGCAGCCGGTATATAATGAAGAACTTATTGTGTATTGTATAATTTACTACTAATTATTTTATTTCCTACTTAATTATCACTTCCTTTTAATTTTTTTATAAACACAAACAACGTTGTTAAAAAGGAAATAATAATTAGAAGTAAATTATATACCAATCAATAAATTTGTTGTATGTGTTACTAGTTATTAAGAAGAACAGAAATACTGCAAGTATATAAAGGAAAAAAAAGAAAACACGACAAGTACAAGTACTCTAGTGCACTATAGAAGTGTCGGGCCTTAATTCTCGTGCAAATCCTTATGAAACTCCGTAAACATTAGCAACAAAACTTACGCACAAATAATTGAACAACTATACAGAGTGACTTATTAATTATGCAAGGAGTACTGGTACTGGCTCGCAGATATAATAAACAGGGAGGATGCACTTGGATGATTTACTGTGTCCTTGTTTTTATGATAGTAAAAAAATGTTAATACTCTTCCTCATCGTCAGGGGCCAAACCATCTCCCTCTAATTCTTCCGGCGGTGCAAATCCATCCTAGACAATCAAACAATTTTTAGATACGACATTAATGTATAAAACATTTTTCATTAATAAATAAAACGATCGATTACAATTATCTATTCTATTAATACCAATATAAATAGTTTTATCAAATAGAATAGAATATTTTCTTGTTTGAATCCATAATACTAAAAGTACCAATCACTTGATTTATTTACAAAGTAATGCTATTTTAAAAAAATAAAGAGTATAATAGTATTCAATTATATTTAACTTTTAGTAAAATAATTCTCACAAAATATTTGATTTAGTATCCCCTTTCCAATTAACTATTAAAATGTCACTCCAATACGATCAATACACAATTCATTTTAATAATGATCACGGAGTCTTGACAAACAACGTACTACGGATTGAATAACACCTATAAATTTTGCAACATTACCTGTATTATAAAAGCCTATAATTTTATAATTTTGCCTTCATTAAGAGAATGACCTTCTATTAAAAATATAAATAAAAAATGATACTATGTCTGTTTGCTTTCTCCTTCGCCATATTCACAATCCTGAAATAATTTTGATACAAACAAAACTTTATATTAAAATTAAGTATTAAAAATAATGTTTGTCGGTTTGCTTGAAATTCCAACGTTATTAAAGATTTAGCATAAATAATATAATATAAAATAAATTAATAATTTGATTATTGCAAATGTGTACGTCGACTCTGATATTACATAAATAATTAATTTTTTAATAATATATAAATTGTCCAAAAAATTAAAATTTCAATTTACCTCTGTTGCATATAGAACGTCTAATATTTTTTGTATAATGGGAGGGTGATCACCATTCTCACAATCTTGACATATTACTTCTATGTCACGTAATTTTCCAAAGTAGAAATCTCTTTCTTTTTCTAAACCATCGATCGACATTTTGAGCTCCACAAGCTGCAAATAAAAACATATGATAAAATAATTATATCCTTAAATTTTATAGAATAAAGAATGAACAAATAGAATATTGATCAATTTCCGAACCTGTGCACTAAGCTCTTCTACTTTTTCGGAATCTCCACGATTTGCTGTTCCGGTCTTTTGTTGGGGGCGGAATGGTTGAGCTTTATTCACTAAATTAAAAACAAAAATTGTCAAAGTTAAAAATTTCCTATTAAAGAAATGTTTTTTAGTCAATGCTACTACTTTACTAATATAGCATACGTACTAAAATTAATTGTTAACAAATAAATTAATTTTCAAGTGATAATCAAAGTTCTTAATGTCAGGTATATTAATCATATATACGCATGCACATGCAAGAAATATAGCCATACAATAAACATTTCAATACATGCATTAATGTACATAAAAAAATACAACGAGTTATATACAAAAATTTCAATAAATATTTGTCATTAATTAGTTTGATTAAAAAAGTTGAAACAGTTTATCAAAAACCAATCTTCATATCTTCTAAACATTATTTTTTTTAAATGTATCTTTTTTTTATGAGTATATTTTGTTAGAATGTAGTTAATAGAAAAAATTTGCATTAATTGTTAATTCTATAATGATGTCTTTTATCTTATACTATAGATTTTGTAAAAGAACTTTAAAGATTTTAAATTATTTCTTTATTATTTACAATAATAAAATATTATTACCAAAAGAAATAAAAATAATACAAAAAGTAATTACTAGGTTTGTTTAAAGGCTTCATAATAGGTGCCTGTACGGATTGAGTTCCATCACCTATGGGGAATTTTAAATTTGCATTATAAGACATAATAGACCAGCATCACATCATATAAGTACAACTGAAATATTTAACAGGTCATATGTATTCATATAAATGTAAAAACTATTTGTAAATAAAATTATTGAAATAAATATGTCAGAGTAATTAATGAAATAAATCATGTAAACTATAATGTGTCTTAATTAGAACATTTCTCTGAAAAATAATGTTACTTCTAAATATAATACAAGTATTAGAAATTAATACTAGGTTAATAAATAAATATTAATAATATAATTTTTCAATCTTCGCTTCTAATAACCATGTTTGCTATTACTTAATATCGTTTGTATTATGTGCAAAAATCGTTAAATTTCAATATTAGTCTTTATAAAGAAAAATTTGTATAATATACCAGTACGAGCGGTAGGTTTAGCTTGGTTTACTTCACGAGGTGTAGGACGCTTCACATTAGAGGAGCCACGTGGTGCAGTATTTCCACCACTACCCATAGCTTCACCTCCTCGCATAGCAAGGGCATCATAGGGTTCTGCTCCTGAGTAATTAGCATCAAAAAACTTCTTGAACCATTGTAAAAATTCAAAGTTGTCTTGGAACCTGCCTTTCACCAGCTTGTCAATTGGCACTATCTGCAAATAATTGGTAGAAGACATATGGAACAAAATAAAAAATTAACCCAAAATAATGTATCCTATATAAAATTAAAAGTAACACCGTAGTATAATGTTATTCTCTCTATTATTTTCATTAACTTTGAAAAGTTTAATTTATTTAAGTTCTATAATGATTTTTCTTTTGTATCTTTATATAAATAATATATTTAAAATAACTTATATATAAAACTTAAATAAAATGTGTACATTTCAAATTTGTCTATTAATCATTTTAAACGCACTGACTTAATTGTTATTATTTACACGTAATTAAAATTGTGAAATAAATATACATTATCTGAGAAAAATAATATTTCTATGTTTCTCAGCTGCAATCTTACAGATTTTGTTATAATTTTTTTATTATAATCGAAGATAAAATATTTATTTTTGAATAAAAATGTATATTCTTCATATTATTTAATACTTAGTACCACCTACTATATTCTTAATAGAGTAAATGATGTGTATTATTTTGGTCTTTTCATGTCTCCTAATACAAACAGTTGCCCCCTACTTAGAAGTATTTATAGACTGTTAAAAATAACAGCCTTGAAATTCTTCTGATACCACCACAATATAATTACAATTAAATGTAATTTACATTTAACAATACTCATTTTTATAACATATAATTTATTCATGGCATGCATAATTTATTATATTTTTTATAAACAATTTTTTATATAATGAATTGGAAGTATTAAAATATAGGACCAGGTGCCATAGTGAATAGTACATTTTTTAACAGGCATTGTTGTGCATTTGTTTATGGAATTATATACGATCAAATATGTATAAGCAAAGCAGAAATTCTACCCCTATACTATAATAGCGGCATGATTTACATAGCCAATTTTGAACTACTTTTAAAAGCAGCATGATGTATGAATGTTGCATATTTTCATATATTTTCTATATTTATGCTTTGCATTCTATATAAATATTGGAAATGTGTAAATAATTCTAATGAAGTGACAATTTGCAATAAATTAGTGGTCGTGCAATGATCTATATAAAAAGGCAACATTACAATGAAACTAATAAAGTACCCTGCTGTTGCCTTGAAGATATATTACGCTGTTGTGTATGTTTTTGTTGCATTTGTGGTTGCTTCGATTGAGGAGGTAGAGGTACCAATTGAGGATTTGATAGATTATGAGTTCCATCGACACCAGAACCAAGCGGTATACAACCACGAGCTTCATAGGCATCGTATTCACGACCATCATAATTTGCATCAAAAAATTTCTTGAACCATTGAAGAAATTCAAAATTATCTTGAAAGCGTCCCTTTATCAGCTTGTCCACTGGTATAACCTGAACCATCCCCATCACAATTTTATTGAACTTCTAAGCAAGCTAAATCATTGTACGATATAAATATTTATTTAGGGGTTGATTTTTTACTTTACAAAATACAAGAATATTAACTCATATTCTCTTTTTTCTTTTCTTTTTTCATTCTATAAATAGCTTTAAGCTTTCCATATACATTCCATTAACAGAATACTACTAAACGACTATGTCTTTGGTCGATAATAAGATTAATCCTATGCCTTTAAAAATCTTGAAAAGTAATTTCTTATAATGATTCCTTCGGTATAAATCTTCTCATTCTAATAATACTATTCTTCGAATTATAATCTTATTTAAATCTAAACATTCCTATTTCTTTTTCTCAATTGGTGTGTCAATTTTAATCGTAGGAAAAAAAGAAATTGATAACTCACCTTATCGACGCTCATCTTTTTGAAACCACCTTGAAGAATTTTGAAATTCTGTATATATTCATGTTCAAGATTAGTCCTGAACTTTACCCTCTTCAAAGGTACACTTCCAGGAAAGAGCATGTCCATGAATTGGCAATAAACAGCTCCTGTACATAATTCTTCAATTTTGGTGAACGATGATTGCAGACAATCATTAACCCATGCCAACATGTCATGACGACTTAGATTATCTGTGGTCACATTTGTTGCATACACATTTACAGCCATTTTGTTATCTCTGTAAACACGTACCAATAATAAAATACAATAACATTATGAGAGATATATTAAGCTTATACGCATACATTAAATAAAACATTAATCATATTGAATATATCAAAGTAGGTCATATATGCATACAAAATTAAGAAAAATGTACGTATATCGTTCTTAAATTTATTTCCTTTCAATGAAAAAAGAAGGATTTATTAGGTTTGTGCTAAAAAAAAGTAAAAAGTAAAAAGAAAAAAGAAAAAAGAAAAAAAGAACATTTAAAAAAGAAAGAAAAAAGGAAGAAATAAAAAGCTGGATAAGGACATTCCAGTCTTTCTATAAAACACTTGCGGTCGACATATTTCTTATCAACGTGCTACAGATGTCAAATTATGAATTTTATTTTCGAAATAAATCACTTTGCCGCTTATTCAAGACGGAATACATACTGGCATAAAAAAATCTTTGTAAAATCTAATTAACACGATGGAATAACTTACCGCGGTAGTAACACGTTAAGACCAGCCGGGAGTGGTTCGCGCACTTAGATGACTGATGTGCACTAGATTGTTCAAACGGAAACACAACGGATTCTTCTAACGGTTTCTCTAGAAAGGACCGTCCACTGAATTATCTTTGCTGCAATAAATTAAAAATTATCTAAATAAGATAAGAATTTGCTTGTACATTTTGATCATACTCAAATGGATATTCAATAATCTTACACCAGAAGTTGTGGAAAACTTCATGAAACATACGCCAACAACAATTTATAGTTTATGTCAAAAAAATAAAAGAACGAACAAAGGAGAATGTCGGTACTTATCGTCCAATCAGATCTTTCCTTTTAATCGTAACCGTCGTCAAGCACGTTCAAAAACTAAATCTTGAGGCGCTCCCTCAAAGACTCTTTTCATGAAAACTATTTTTATATTAACAAGGTAACAAAAATACAAATCGTTCTTACGAATTGTTTAACAAACGTGCTGTAGAAATACTTTATCATTTACGAATAAATAATATTTTTATCTTAATTTTGACTAATTAAAAATTATCGTTCATTATATATGCGGCATAACGTTGAACTAAAAATCTGACATCTGTAGGCAGATTATTAAACTACTACTAAGTAAATATAATRTAATATACATGCATCCTTTTCTTATAATCGATCATAATATTACAATAAAAATATCATTTACATTTTTACATAGCAAAATGTAAAAAGTATATTTTTAATTATCTACGAATTAAAATTTTATTGTAGTATTAAAACAAGTCGCTTTCTGGTAGACATTTTAAAGATTCGCCAGTTTTATTGAAATATTCAAATTGAATAAACGCGGTAAACGAGTCTTTTATTTAAAAAAATAAGAACTATGCAATAGGAATGTACTTATTTATATAGAAAATAATCTATTATTTAATTTAAATAATCGTTCTTTTCTTCTTTTATTAACATTTTTTCGAAAGGTCGATTGCGATTAGATCAATTTTATATTAAAAAAAAGAAAAAAGAAAGAAGAAAATAGAAACATTATGATTTAATAAGAAAAATAAATTCTACTGAATAATGTAGTATCTTTATTATAAAAGTGAATTCTCGTAGAAATAAACGTTGATGTTATCTAGTAGAAATGTCCTTGAAAATTCTCAACAGATACATAAAGAGGATCGTCATTTTTAACACATTTACCGTTGTGTGACGTAGGACATATACTCACACTTCTAAACAAAGTGTTACTATGTCCCACGTTTAGGTCTAAATGTATGAAAAGTCGTAAAAAGATCGATTCTTTTGAGTGCTTGGTAACATCATATCACGTTATGTCTAAACAAAAATTCATTTAGAGCATCAAGCTTAGACGGAACACATACGCAACTACAACGCAATGTAGTTTCATCGAGTGTCAACATGAATAATTGTCATTATTTTTTATTTGCCATAATTATACACATTTCTTTTTACATTAGAGAATCTTCGGAAACAACTGAACAAGGTATTTTTTATCTATAAATACAAATTAAATATATCCTCGTATAATGTATAGAATGTACGAGCATTAAGGGGCACCAATAGTGTGAAATATTGATTGATTTTTTTTTTTTTTTCATATTTCAATAGTCTATATTTTTAAAAGTAATATACTAAAATTTCAAATGCATATCTCAAATAATTTTTTAGTTATAGCCATCTAATATTTCTTGATTTATAATGATAAAATCTTAAACTTTAAACGCGTTTTTCTCGAAACTATATTTTTCAAATTTGTTGCAGTTATAATTCGAAGAAAAATCATCCGATCGATTTGATTCTTATTGCAGCTTCTTTTATATATATTTCTGCATGCCATGAATCTCCAGTTTTTCGATCGAATAAAAAATGAAATTTTGGTAGACCAAACATCATCCAATTTTTGCACGATATTTGGAACTTTTTTTAAAACTTCACCATTTTATTAAATTTCGATTTTTTGTTTCAACTGAGGTCCTCTTAAAACGCTAAATATCTTCATAACGTAAAAAAATGTTTTTAATTTTAATTATATTATCTACGAATAAAAAAATTCCATTTTTTGATCCAAATTTGTACGAACTATTAGAAATAAAAGAAAATAAATCAATTAATATTAATTATTTTTAGATATGCTGGATTTTGAAAATAAAAAAAAGGCGGCAATCCCTTCAGTTTTGAAAGTTTCTTCGTGGAACGTAAGTTTTATTAACAAGATATTTTCTTACTCTCTCTTTGACCAAATTATTACGTATTAAAATCGATATATAATACTTTCATAAATATATTCAAGATCCTAATTATATATTCAGGATATGCCGTTTTCCGGAATAATTCAAAAAAATGGCCAGTGGGTTGGAACAGGATACGCATTTTATATTCTCGATCTTCTGAGTGATAAATTGAATTTCACTTACACTGTTATACCACCAAAGGGACAAATATTCGGAAATAAGAATAGAGGAATTATAAGCATGCTGTATAAAAACGTAAGAATTTTTATATGTTCTTCATGATAAAAAAAAATAATAAATATTGTTTTTAATTACAAATTTTTCTGTTTTCTTTTAACAGGAAGTAGACATGATCGCTGCATTCGTACCCGTATTAGAAGATCTACGTAAATATTGTTTATTCAGCACGACATTAGACGTGTTCGAATTAACAGCAATGATGAAAAGACCTGAAGAATCTGCAACTAGTTCTGGTCTTCTAGCACCATTTGACAATACCGTTTGGTTTTGTGTTCTTACAGCTGTATTAGTTGTAGGCCCGATAATTTATTTGTTTTCTTTGATTAGGTTTGTAAAGAAATGAAAAAATCAAATTTTTTTTTTAACATTCTATTTTTTCATTAAATGGGAGCAATAGTTTGCATATATATTGGTGAATATTTTCATGCGTTGTCTATTTGTACTAAAACATTTTCGATTATTGTCTAATAGTACAACTTTCGATCGAAATATTTATATATATATATATATAGGAAAAAATGATTTATTGAAAAATCAATAAGAATAATTTTAATGTAGGTTGAAACTTTGGAAAGGTACGGAAGGGGAAAATTACAATTTACCATCTTGCATGTGGTTTGTCTACAGTGCGTTACTTAAACAAGGATCAACGATCATCGCTCAAACAGGTATATTGCATGTATATATATATACTATTAATATGGTTCATATTGAAAGAACTTAAACTTTACATAATTTGTTTACATGTACGTTATTCATACGCTCGTGTATATATTTCAATATATACATATATGTTAATATATCAGTAATATAGTTAAATGAAATTATTATTTTAGATTCAACAAGGATGCTCTTTGCTACTTGGTGGATTTTTATATTAATTCTTACTTCATTTTATACCGCTAATTTGACAGCATTCCTTACAAAGCCACAATTTACATTACCAATTAACAATATAAAAGATATAGTGAACAAAGGATACAAATGGGTCACTTTTAAAGGACGTGTGATAGATTATCTCTTATCTCAGGTTTAATATTCTCCAATATAATTAATATTCAGTTTTTAATTGTACCATTTTCGTACTAAAGTACTATTCGTAATAGTTGTACATTTAACGATCGTTTCATTACTTTCAGCCTTATATAAATGAATTAACATTGTTAAACCAAACCACATTTCAAGGAGAATATATCACGATGTACAATGAGCCAGCAAGTTACATATTTGATACTGTTGAAAATAGTATGTACATTTTTCCTAATTAATTATAGAATGAGATTAGAGATGAACATTAAATTGATCAAATATATTCTTTGTTAATGTTAATTATTATATAGAAAAACTTTATCTCGGAGAACGTCACTATTTTCGAAAGTTATTATTTGAGGATTATATAAATAAAACTCGTGAAGGTTTGGAGCACAACAAACGTTGTACTTATGTCATCATGCCTGGAAGTATTCTTTCAAGAAATCGGGCATTTGCTTTCCCTTTAAATTCGACTATCGTGGATGACATTAATATGGTGTAAGATCATCTATTTATTATTAACATTGCAAAACCTTTCGTAAACCTTAGTTCGTGAGAACTCTTTATGATAATGCCAAATACTCAAAATGTTAAGAGATATTTACTATACTCTTGCAGATTATCTTCTCTCATAGAATCCGGTTTAATCAAACATAAGAAAAAAAGTGATCTTCCGTTGGCTAATGTTTGTCCAGTGGATCTTCAATCAACGGAAAGACAACTTCGAAACGCCGATTTATATTTGACTTATGAAGTTATTGCAGCTGGATATATTATTGCGATGATAGTTTTCATCATAGAATTAATTATTAAATATATTAATTATTGCAAGAATAAGAAAAATGCGAGGCAATCGTCTAAGATTCCAAAACAAACTATTAAGTACCAAGAAAATTCTGAACAATCTTTATCGGCATCGCGATTACCTTTATACGATACTACTAATAATAATTATTGGAGGAATAATAACTTTAGTTTAATTAAAAGAAGTCCACCACCATTATATCATCATAATGAAGGGAATACATCTTTTTTGGGTAAACGACATAACATTAATGGACGTAATTATTACATAGTCGTAGATAGAAGCGGTAGTCAGAGACTAATTCCTATTAGGACGCCATCAGCATTTTTGTTTCAATATACTGCATAATATATATTATGTATATATACATGTACATAATATAATATAATTTTTTAATTGTGTCTAGAGTTAATGAGATAGACGTACAATAATTTCTATTTTTTTCATTTTTCTTTTTTTTTAATATCATCTAATATATTATACAAAAAGTATACGAAGGAATGACGTCAATATAACTCTTCTACGCAGTATATATATATATACACATTTATGTATGTATATAATTACAAGGCACATGTGTTATTTCGTTATTTCTGCTTTTGAAACTGTGAATGTATATATGTCTATATATCTGTTGTCTCTATCTGTGGAACGTACTGTTTATTATTAAATAAACATAATTTATATTGCATATATATATATATACATATATATTTGATTATCTTCTTTTTTAAAAGATTGAAGAACGAGAAATGATTTTTATATATATTGAAAAGAAAATAGTTTAGGAACTCCGGTACTACGCATACTAAATATAATATTAATCACAATTAATTCTTTATTCTCTTTTGCACTACACATAAAAAAGGAAAAGAAACGTAGAATTTATAAAATTCTCACTTCAATCAGAGATCGTTCTTCAAATCATCTAAGATGCTTATATTTAGTATAATAAATATTGTGAATAACAAACGAACTGATGATAGAACTTAACATATATATATATATTTTTTGTATTTTTTTTTGTATTTTTTTTTATACGAATTTATTTGCAATCTGTTCATTCTGTATACGATTATATATCCTTCTCGAGTATTTATTATTATAACTTTCGCGCTCGCGCGTGATGCTCAGATAAAATACTGTATCAAATGTTCTCTACTAAAAATTCATATACATATATTCTTTACAAACAGTATTCTCCTTTATATTTTTTGCATTGCTAAGTAAATAATGCATTTTAGTACCATTATTGCTTTGTACATACATTAAGGAAAATGAAAGGTCATAGTGCATACTCGTCCTGTTAAGTTTAAAGGCGGTATATTATCGAAAATAGTTACAGTTTTTTATATATATATATATATGGCTTCATCAACATTTGGTTGATAATAATTCATATAGATACAGGATGGACCGTTTTTATAAAACATGAGGAATTATTTTATTAAAATAATATGAGAAGTTAAAATTATATCGATGTGAGAAAGTTCATATAAATATATATCTTTAAGATACACAATAAAAATAAAAAATAAAAACACAGAGAAAGATAGAGAGATAGATAGAAAGAGAGAGAGAGAGAGAGAGAGAGAGAGAGAAATAAAAAGAGAGAAAATTACTAATAACTACATACTTTCTTCACGTCTCAAAATACACTATGCTTTAATCGTGATTAATTTTCCACGGAACGATTACGATCGAATGTTTATTATTTGTTCGTATATACACAATATTTTATTAAATAGTTTAATAGTTTAATTGAAAACGAGCCAGTCCTGTATTGCACAATATTGCCAAAGAAATCCATCGTTAATACGCATATCTATTATGGTGCATATACAAGGCTATACACATGCACATTCTTCTGTTCATGTTCTTATTTTGTATACATGCAAATTTTACATAACGAATCATTTCATGTGTCGCAAGATCGATCAGTATACATGCGCTTTTATATACAAGTACTTATATGCACATGCAATTGGCAAGCATTCCATTTCATTATAAAATCGGACTGCGCAATAACTTTAATATTCTGCGCGCGATATAGCGCAATTAATAAAAATACTAAATATTACTGTCGAATAAATTTAATTTGTATCAATCGTCAATTGTATTTACAATTAAGACACGCGATTTTTATGCCACATTTACTAAACGGACGATATTGTTTTTGTAAAATATGTCGAGATATCGACTTTTTATGGATTTACTATATATGTCATTTGTTAATGTGTTTATAAGTATGTATGCTTATACGTGTGAGCGCGCGTGCAATATTACATCTATTTATTTATTTTAAGTTTTTATTTATTTATTTGTTTGTTTGTTTGTTTTTTGTTTGTTCAGTATTCGAGGTAAAATGTACATGGCATAAAAAATTGAAAGCACAAGAGAAAATAGGCAGGAGAAGATATTCTATAAGAGATATTCTATAATAATATTATTCATTGTTGCGAGTTTCTTTTTTTACCATAAGGAAACACAAAATGCATCGATGCATACGTGCTTTGATAAACATACATGTCATAAGGACAACCTTCATTCATTCATCATGTGGCAATCCTTCTTCCTGCTATTTTATACAAAGTAATCTAAAATTCTAGCTCGTTATTTCTAATCGCTCCGTTAGATCTTTCATTATTTTAAATAGAGCTTATAGATTCAATATCCCCTCACATTAAGTAATACCATCGCTCTAAATCCACATATTTGATTCCAAAACTACGTATTTAAGATCATATATGCTATTAACCAGATATTGGCCAAAATTTACATATTGCTAGTTAATATTATAACCTCCAGAAAGTGTACGATACATAAAACCAATACTTACATTGTGTTTTTGGTCGTACAAATGTATGCTTGTTCTATCTAAGAGTATAGGAAAATATATTACCAGCTCATATAAGTTAAATATTCAATTTCACAAACATCGTGTTTTTCTTTTTCGATGTAAAAGAAGCAAACACTTTTGTAGTCTAGATAGTAAAGTTCCACTTTGAACGTAGAAACGCAATAATTTATGTAAAACGAACTGAAATAATAAATTTCGTCAAATATCTGAAAAAATACAATGACGTTTTATTTTGCTGTTTATAAATTTTTTGGTATTTAGCATTTTCCTATATTATACTCTTAGATTTAACGATGCATATGCATAGTTAGATTTTCATTGCATATGATTGAAAAAATAATTTTAATAATTGATTGAAAACGGAAATAACATACATTAGACGCATATGTATCATTTTGAAAAAATCCTAAGTCATTAAATGTGTTGACATGTTACTTTTTGGCCCGCACGCACAACGAATAATAAAAATCAGTAAAATAAAACCAACTATTACTTTTGTTAAAATAATGTAACAACATTTTTGTGGTTCATTATGATCTTTGTCACAATTGTTGTCACGATATTAGAAATATTTGCGTGCATTGTACATTCAATCTTATAGATTTGATCTAAAGTCTAATCCATTAAACTTTATCCCAAAATTTGTCACGAGTATCTTGTGGTTAACGTAATACCCATTGCGTTCAATAATTTTTTTAAACGATTAATTGTTTAAAATAATGTCTACAATATAGTGACATTAGGGACGGAGGGGCATCCTGCTTATGAAGTAGATGTTCTTCGTTTTCTGTTAATCGTTCTAAAGCAGAAGCGTACTGTTTATCGAAAACTCCTGAAAATTATAATTCATCAATTAAATGATTATATCAATGTAGTAAAACGAACATATAAATCTAACATAATAATTTAAACAATTAAATATATATATAAAACATATGCTATATAGGCATGCCTAGTCTAATTTTATCTTGAAAAAATTCTACCTTGGTGAATATTTCCTCCACCCACAGCAATAAATGCCAGAAACAAAATATCTCTATAAATAGAAAATGGAGCTTCTTCTTCGGATTGATTTTTACTTCTTTCTAAGGCCACCTTTTTAATAGGTTCTGTCAAGTCATTGCAACGTACGTATGATATTATCGTTTGCATTAATCTGAAAGTGTCAAGTTAATTAAAACTATAAACTATCTTTCTCGATAATCCATTTTACAGCATTGAATAATATTACCTTAAACTACGAGTTACGACTTATTAGACAGAAAATTTCAATTTTGCGAACATAAGAAAAATATTCTAGCATAATTTTATATTCCTTCAAATAAATTGATGCCAAAGAGTTAGTATAGAATCCCAGTTTGGATACATGGACGTCTGCAGGTGTTGAATGCATAAACCAAGCAGATACAGCCTCTCCTGTAATCGCAAAAATTCTAATCTTTTATTAAATATTTTTATATGTAACACACTTTACTGTGCAAATAATTTAGATTTATAACAATATAACTTTTACTTTAACTGATTTTCAAGGTACATTCCTACAGACGCCCATGCTGCTACAATAACAAGAAATGATGTGCACAAGTTCACGTGCCTATCTGATAATTAATTTTACATAATGTGATATGGATTATATACCAAGAGCATAAATTATGTTTTTCTAAGCAGTACAAATATTAATGTCATGCATTATTACTTTCCCTCATTTAAATAGAATTAGTCTAACATACAAAACATCTTGACAGATATCTACAATATGACAAATATATAATATAAAATAAAATATACAAAAAATATTTGATCTGTATGTCATGTATCACACTTGGAACAATACAACTTAATGCTCTTGTATAAAAACAGTCAAGTTTTCATTAAAACTTTGATACGCTTCTTATATACAACCTGGTGGCAGTTAAAGAACTTGTTAATACACATTAAATTATATAATACTCAGTATTGTTGCATATTTTATGCATAATCAATTTTGTATGTATAATTATTTTAAAATCCCTTAGAAATATCTAATGCCTAAAAATGAACAATAAATAATATCTGAATAACACTTAATCGCTGTAATAACATTAATAGTCTTTGTTCTATACATAATTATTTGTATCTAAAAATAAATTCTATAATAAAATGATATTTTATATATATATATATATATATATATATATATAAAATAAACTTAATCAAATAAAAGGAAATTATATTTATCTCAAAAAATATGTAACTCATATTTCTACTAAAAAATATTACACATATAATATAACAAAAGCTGCCAACTCAGTACGTTTACATTCAATATATAATTTTAGAAGCCATGCTAATATCGTATACAAAAAGTATAGCAATTCTTACGTTCGATCTTCTGTAGTATTCAGTTTCCACTGTAGATACATCGGTAATCGACCCATATGAATTCTCTCGTTATCCCACATTGTTCTTATACTCACACAATTAGAGTTGCTTTGTAATTGTTTGTTTGCATCATTATGCAACCAAAGATCAGAGAGATGGCTTGTTAAATTAATTCTTTCAAAATACCATATTAGATTCCAATACACTATTGGATGTTCTTCTATGAATATATGTCTGGTTAAACATACATCACCTTCCTGACTTAATACACTCTCTAATTCTTTTCTTAAAACCAATGGATTTAGATATGGTATCGTAATTGGTTCCAATTGCTCCCTTGGTTTATCCGAAAGTTCAACTAAAGCTCCCATCAAAGGATCACTGCTTTTTTCATTCGTTTTACATCTTAATAAACAAAAATACACATAAGCTTAATATTTAATAATAACTATGTTATAATATTTTTAATTTTATATACCTGTAATCTAATATAGTAACTGTAAGAAGGGGGACGGTAGCCTTGTCACAATACTGACAAACTGTATTTAAGTTAGAATCTTCTGGTTGCCATCCTGCCATAATTTCTTCGTCATAAAGTATTGCAGCACAATGATGGCATCTGCTAGCACTTGAAAGAACAAATTCAATAGCAGCACGTTCTTCTAAGTCTCTAGAACCTTTAGGATATAGACATTCCCCAAGTTCATACAGATATACATCTAAAGTTCCATCACCTATTTAAAACAGAATATCATCTACATTGTAAGAATAAAAACAGATATTCCAACATCTCCTTAGTCAGTCATAATATTTGCATCAATATAACACATGTACATTTGTTATTGTATATGCAATTATCTCTATCATTCTTCTGACTAAGAAAATGTCAGATGTCAATTATATAACGCACCAGATAATCTCGCGGATACTTCATTTCGATCTTGTAAGGATCCATCAGTACAAGAATCTAATGATTCATGTGATATTCCACATCCTAATTTTTGATCGCGTTCTTTAAGTTTAACAGGAGTACTGGTTGCAGATATAGCTTCTTTTATTTCGTCGAACTTTTTAGCAACGCTCGTTGCAGCTGATTTCAAACTGTTCAAGCCACCCAATATTATTTCATTGGATCTTTTTCCAGTCAAGCCTGATGGACTAGAAAAATAAATAGAATTATTGATAATAAAAGAGATATAAAATTATTATTACAAACACTGCCTGGATGTACAGTCTTTTCCTATTAAAATGAAATTGTGCATAACTAAATAAAAAATTATACTTAAGCAATTTCTGTTTCTTTAAAATGAGCATTGATATCACATACCTGATATAACTGGATAGACTAAGAGATTCGATGAGTTGATTTGATGATATTAATTCCTTATTTTTAGTAAATGCTAATCCACTGGCTGAGTATCGTCTACATTAATAAATGATACAAGAACTCAAAACAATCATGCAAAATAATAATGAAAAAAAATCAAGTTGAATTTAGAATGAAAAGACTGAATGAGAAACTACATTACCTGATAAATTAAATATATACAAAAATATTAATTAATTATAAGATAGTACAAGCATTCTCCTATTTACTTTGTTTCATTTTTATCGTATAAATTTACAATTACAATAATTAATAGTTATTACGAATATATAGATATTAACATATTTTTTACAAATCTACGTACAATGTATATTAGAAAATACTTGTATCTTAACTATATAATTTTCTGCCTTACCCAAAACTAAGTTTTAAACTGGATCCTAGGCTAGATAAACTAGATGTCACACTGTCCTTTTGCGACCAAAGACTGCTTATTTCCAGTCTCTCTTTTTCTCTCTCCTCACCTGGTGGTGCTACTGAATGAGGCATCGTTTCGCTCCTTTGTAAATTACCACTTACTGTTGTACTACTTTCATCTACTGCTTGATGAAATGTTGCACTCCGTGGTAAATTATTACTGAAAATAATTTGCAAGTCTCACAAATAAAAAAGAAAAATGCGATAAGCACTAATATGTAAATAAAGCAATTAATAAAGTATCGTGTAAACTATAATTATATTTTATATTTAAAATGAATATTTTCTTTATATAGCTGTGATCATGCCACATTAGTTTTAACTAGATAATATAACATTTTGTATACCTTCTAAATAAAAGTGGTCCACCTGGTCTTTCTTCAACAGTATTATTCAAAACTGTTAAAGTACTGGTTGAGCAATTGGAGTCATTTTCCTCAGAAGGCGATACAACTGGCGTTTCATCATTAATTAGAGCCCCCAATGGATCATTTTCAGTAACAGGTGTTCGTACAGGACTCTTCAATGGCGATTCGGTACTGCGTACTATTCTATACCAGCACCGTAACATAGTATCATCAATGCAAGCTTTTTAGAAGTATAATACGCAGATAGCAGATATTTTTATACATGCATATTTCGTGCATAACATAAACGGTACATAATCATCCTGTTGGATACATCCAAAACTAATGATAATTATTATTCTGTATAATACCTTGGATTACTAAAAGAACGATTTAATTTCTCTGATTGCACCATATTCGGCAACGCTTGATCTTTTACGATACTGTTTTGTCTAAGAAGCTTAGTTTTCAATTCATATGATCCAAATCCTGGTAAATCAGGCACAGAACTACCTTTTGTTGCTGCAAAACAAAACAACAAAGAATTTAATATTAAATAATATTTATTTCCTAAATTTTTTTAAATATATATTTTTATAAATAATAAATGACTTACAGTCACTATGAGCTGCTTCTGTATCTTGAGAATGACTACTATCAAGGCTAGATCTGGAAAGAGCATGTTCCATTTCCTCAGTTATTCCATCAGTATTTAAAAAATCAGCATTGGAATTATGTCTTCTTCTGGCACCTTTCCTACCAGCCTTTTTAAACAAAGCTGCCCCAACAATAACATTTCGTAATTTATTCCACATTAACTGACTTGAATTTGTCATATCAGAAGGCCATGTTGCTTCTAGGACAGCCTGCGATAATAGTAAAAAATAGTATATTAATATAATATGCAAATATGTTATAATATATAATTGAAAAGAGATCACGAACTTTGTTATAAAATCCATATGTTAGGGCATTTGGCTGTACACCGCTACGTTTCATGTGAAATAATAACTTAACAGCTAATACTGGTTGTCCATATACTCCACAAAGTTGCATCATAGCTCTGTAACAAACCTACAAACAAATGCAATGTTTATTTATCCTTTATATCAAATATATACATTCATACTATTATATAATACCTCTTCCATAGGATCAAGATGTAATTTTTGCATGCGAACTAATAATTCATATGCTTGATGCAAAATTGCAGCTGGTTGACTGGAAGCCTGTAACATTGCTGGTAAATGTAGAAACCAAAGACTGTAGCATGTCCCAAGTAAACATCTAGCCCATCTATCTGGCATTGCTGCCTGTAAATAAAATAAATAATATCAAAAAATATTCAAAGAATTTAATCAATAATTTGGATATAATTGTTAACGATCATTTACCTGTTTCCGCGCCATTTTCTGAGCTACTTTTATTTCATGCTTAGTCCTACGTGCCATAGGACTTCCAGGTACAATTCCAAAAGCATTTAAAGCTGGATTTCTTAAATTAAAGTTTTTTTCAGGCCTCATTAATTCAGAATTTAATTTAAACGTTTTATATATAAAAAGTCCATGATTTGGTCCTGCATCAGGAGGAGGTATAAATACTGTACGTTCGCTATGTTGAGATTCATCCAATTCCAAGAGTGTAACTATAAATTTTAAAAATAAAATGAAATTTTTCATATCTTATATATTTATGATAATGATTAAATAAATATCTATTAATATATAAATATTATAGGAATATAAAAAATATAAAGTAACATAAATTTTTCTACCATTCTCTTCCTCCACACGTTCAGTACATTCATCAAAAAAAGCTAGGCCAGCCATATCCATATCAGATACAAAACTTCTTTCTTCGATGAATCTAAGAGTAATTATCAAAAAAGTAATATCAAAAACAAAAATATATTAAATACAAACATAAAGATATCTAGTAAAAATATTACATTGAATTTGACATATTAATTACCTTATGAACATTTGAGTTCTAACAAGCATACTATAAAATTTTGCATGAGCCTTGTCACGACTTCTTAAAAATTCTTGCATATTAAATAAACTTGTTGGATCTGTTGATCCTACAGTAGGAGCCTTCGTAATTGGTAATAAGAAAGATCGATAGCCTTTTAAAATAGTAGCAGTGAATTTTAAAAAAGCGTCTTGTATTTCAAGTTCCAATGCTTGTTCTTTTTGTTTTTGTTGGAATTCTTTATCTACACTAAAATCACCATGTTCTTGGTCTGAAATGTCAAATATATGTAAAAATAGTTTAATTACTTAAAAATTATTTCACATGTTAACCATTTAAAAATGTATATAATTAATGATTACCTTTTTGAGAAGAATATATCTTTCCAAGAGAGGTTAATTTTGAATAGAGATGTTCTAAACAATTTCTAAGCTGTCTAGCTGCCTTCTTAGGGAGTAATTTTACATTCAAATATTTCTTGTCATCGCAAATTGCTATATTATTTGTATCAAGATTGACACAATTAACATCAGATGGTGGATCATATAAATCGAAAAACCTTGAGTCAACGCCAATTAAAAATGGTAGCGGTGCATGCAAGACCTGTAATTTACATATTAAAATTTTTAATTAAATTAGTAATGCATGGTAAATCATTTTTAGAGTTTAATTTATAATAAAATATACCTCGGCTAAACCTAATGGACAGAGTGGTATATACGGGCATTGCCATTTGAATGGAAACAAAATCATTGCAATAGCTTCACTCACTGAAGTTAGCACATCAGGCCGTAATGAATGAACCAATATTTTTTGCTCTGTTAAGATTAGGAGCAATATCAATAAGCAATTATCAGGACCCAAATTGATTAATAATTGCCTAAAACTGGCACCAGATCTAGGCAAAACTAAATCTTCTGGTTGAGTCAAGATTAGTCTATCTTTACTGCTAAGTTGCACAAGAATTCTTGATCTTTGAGGACTTGGAAAAGGTATATCACACAAAAAATAAGAAATATACTTTTCTATAGAAACATTTTGAGGTTTTCCATTGACCATGCTATGCAGAAAGACTAGAAATTTTTCAAATGTATCAAAAAATGGCCAATGTGATAATATACATATTGATTTGCTGATATTTAATGACTGACTGCTAGGATCTGTAAATTGTAATTTTGCCCATTGGGATATATTAAGCTTCTTAAGTATTCCGTATTTTCTGAACATTTTTGCTTTTGATTGATGAAACTCCTCCGTTAATTCAATACTATCAGCTGAAATGCACATTAAACAGTTACATTTAAAATAACTAAAAATGTTTTTCTAATAAAAAAAATAAAAAAATGAAAAAAAAAAAAAATAAAAGAATGCACTTTATATATTAGTTGTTATCAGCATATATTATACTACCTTTATTTCATGCAACCATGCTTAATTAATAGAAAATCTTAAAAAAATTTTAAAGAGTACATAAAATCACATACCATTATTTTTTGTATTTTCCTCTATATCTTCCATATCCAAATTTCCTTTACAGCTTAAAGCATCTGGTGGCAATGTAAACTCTTCATAAAACGTTATAGCCGAGCCATATATTTTTTGTGCAGCATCCGAGACAGTTAAGACAAATGTTGAAAATAATGACTTAGGTTTACAAGCCATTTTTGGCCAACATTCTATAGTTGCTCCCATAGGTAAGCAAAACATGGCAACTGAATTTGGAAAAACGAAGCTGTTATAATCAGTTGTCGGATACTTATAAAGTATTGCTGGTTTGAACGATATAAGATTAGCACGATTCATGGATTTCTTGTAGCATAAGAATACGTCACTGCCCAACATTCCCTTATTTAAATTCTTATTAATAACACAGAACGCATGTGGAGGAGTTTCCCCTTTGTTTTTCAAAATAACACATATATCAGTAACAACAAGAGAATTACAAGGCATTTTTTGACTTGCTCGTCTATATGTTACAAATATTTTTGAAGTTGAATTGTTAACATTCGCTATGTGTCCTTTGGGAGTTTCTAGTACTATTTGTGCATCCTGCATTATACGCTCTTTCCCTTCATATATTACACCTTTAAAAATCACATACGTCACTTCATACTTGATATAATTTTAATAATTTCTGTAGTCATTAATAATTTAAAATAGAAAAATTACCAATATCAACTAAAGGTGGTTTATCTCGACCTCTCCTATAGCATAGATAACATTCATTTGTTCGTAAGCTGCCATGATTTAAATCAGCTGGGATACCGGACACGGTATATTCTAACAATGTATAACCTTCAGGACACTGTTCACCTAAAGCTGGAAAAATGACAGCAAGATCTGTGATAGGTGGTTGCATATGTATATCTTTCAAATGCGTTCCTTCTTGACACCAATCTTCTAATTCATCATTAACTTCGTTCTCTCCTATAATGTCATCGTTATGCCCTGGTAGACCAGCGACAACAAAATAATCTGCTACTCTCCTTTCATCCATTGCAAACTTTCTTTAATAATTAATCTTTTATATATCTAAAAGATAGCATATCAATTATTTATATCTATATATTTATATGTGTATAATAAATTATCAATAAAAAAAATTACTAATATACATTTATACAAGTTTTAAAGATCAATCATTGATCTTATATCCTTTTAATCATAGTCATTCCAATGTCTTTTCAAGCGACAAAATCATTTTTATTAGATGCTTCTTATTGTTCTTGTTACTTTTATCTCATACAATATATTTGTCATTAAAACGATTGGAGTACTATCTGTAACAATGTAATAATTACAACGACGTATCAATGATGCGATTTACATTGCATAAATTCCTATTTTTGTGACAGAAATAAAATTTCATTTAAATTCGTTTTTTTTTAATGACTTACTTTTTTTTTACTATTAAAATCGCAGTTGATCACTAAACTTTAAAATACTATATTTATAATATCTACGTTTCAATAAATCTTTTTTCTTGTTATTCCTTTTATTAATAAAACACTATTRTATATATATACACGCACTATCTATTTTGTGTTGAGTTGTTGACTTATCTTTATTTTTTATTCTTAAATCACAATTTAATCACGATCATAAATAAAACAAAGAGCACATATTATTCTTTAAAAGAAAAAAGTAAAAAAAGTTCTTTGATGAAATCGCATAACGTTTTAATCAATAAACTTACGAAAACTATAAAAGTAGAAAATTTACCACTGCTGCAACAACTTTTCCCACTAATCGTGATAAGATTATCGAAAAGCGTAAATATAAATTACGAATTAAAAATCGATCTATATCTCTCCTTGTGTTTACATTCACAATTAAAAAAGGCTTAGATTCGAAACGTGCTTTTAAAATAAAAGTCAGGTTAGACGTTAGATGCAACAGTCTCGAGAGAGAATTTCGTCGTGGTTAAACACTGTTGCTATTAAACAATCTATACGCGCATCGAAGTACACCTTCAAATTTTTCCTTTCTTTTTTTTCTTTTTCTTTTAGACGATAATATACACTTGACAAAATTCAGAGAATCATGAAGTAGAGAAGTGGGTTTTAAAAATAAAGAAAACCTTGTCTCTCGAATGGCTATACATTCTGATCGGCAAAATGGCTGTGTATGTTGATCTAAATTGACATTACTACGACGGAGCGAATTTTTTTTTTTTTTCTTTTATTACACTGGCAAGATTTCTTCGAGATAAAAAGATGACACGTATTTGTAACACGTTTGACGTCTTTGATACGTAATTAAGCCATTTGAGATTGCATATACTGTGTGGTTATTGTTCCTTTTTTATTTTCTTTTTTGTCTTTTTTGTTCGTTTGCATTAATTTCAAACTTACTGCGACAAAAAAATTCCGATTAATGTTATACAGTTGAAAAATGATTATATCGAAACTTTGTTAATACACATCAATTGTTATTGTTAAATTCATTCATTCGTATATATCATTAGATAGTTTATTTGGCATCATTTTATTTCGCATTATCAATGAAATCATCTGTATTTAGATAGTAAATCGGTCAAACGTTTCACGTCGAAACTATTTGATTTGTACGAATAAGATTATAGAGTTTTTACCCAATAAAATTAATTCTTAATCTCAAGTATCTGTCTTTAAAAGGAAAGTTTCGAGAAATCGCACTAGAATCAACTAGAATCGAAAGTTTCAATTAAAGTATCGAATATATAGGAACATTTTAACATTTATAATCTTTCTCTAATATAGCATATTAATTTAAAAAATTGAATATTATATTTCGTTTTTATATTTAATAAAATATTCAATTTAACAAAAATCTTTTTTATAGTTTTTAAATTGATAGAATCGATTTTATATTACAAGTCTATAATAACAATAATAATACCAATGTCTATAACTATACAATGATTGGTTATACTTTACGCGGTAAATTTAAATTGACGATTTTAAGAAATAATGGAATTTCAACTTTTTCGAAAAATAATATAAAATTTCAAATTAATTATTATTGGCAATTAAATATTTCCATTATCAAAGAATATTATTATTGTTAATCAATATAAATACATTTTATTACATTTACATGTAAAGTTTTTAATCAATGTACCTATATAAAGATACACTATATATATAAATAAATATTAACATTAGATATTTGTGAAATTTAGTACATTAATTTTTCATATGTTATTCGAAAATTCGTGACTCTTAGAAGATTTTATCAATTTTTTTCAGATTAAGTATACTTTGCAGACACTTATCGTGAAAAATTAAATTTCATTTGTACAGAAACTTGCAACATTAGCAAAATAATAATCACAAATATATATTATTACAGATGTTAACATATAAATTGAATAAACTTGATAACATTAATCAATGAAAATTAAGAACAATTTAAAAGTTTATTTGCAATTATTATAGTATTCTATTTTATTAAACATGCTTGCCAGTGAGAGGTTAATTTATCGGTTAAACCCACGTATGATATCAAGACATCTTCCTTCTATATTAGATTTATTTGTAAGTCTTATATCTAATATTAGCATTTGCATTTTTATTGATATATAGCATAAAATCTTTTATCTTCTTTTTAGTCTGTTTCGATGAAATATTCTGTACCAACTGTTGTAAGACTTACTCATGATTTAGTTGTTCAACAAGTATCTCCTTTAGACAGATCAAATTTACCAGTAAACAAGTATTGTCTGAGATCACATACTTGTGGCGAGTTAACTAGCAAAAATGTTGGATCTATGGTTCAGCTTAACGGTTGGATTGAGTTTCAGAGAATGAATAAGTTTATAACTTTAAGAGATGCATATGGTTCTACACAACTTTTCATATCTGATAATGTATGTTGTTTTCTTTTTTAACACACACACATTTTGCTTTTATATAACCCAATATATAAGAATTTAATGAAATAATTAATATATTTTTTAGAGAACAGATTTAATAGAGATAATAAAAGATCTACCATATGAAAGTGTTATATGTGTTGTTGGAATGGTAAATATGAGACCCGAAGGACAAATAAACAAAAAAATGAAGACCGGTGATATAGAAATATTAGTTGATTCTATAAAAGTTTTAAATAAAGCATCAGAACATCTTCCATTTTCTATTAGGCAATTTAACAAGGCAAAGGAAGTAACTCAAATGAAATATAGATATCTTGCTTTAAGGTATCCTGAAATACAAAAGAATTTAAGAATACGTTCTAAACTTTTAATGAAGATGAGAGAATACTTAATCAATGAGTGTGATTTCGTAGATGTGGAAACACCAACACTTTTTAAAAATACACCTGGGGTATGTAATTATAAACTATGTGTTAAATTAATAATAATTTAACGTATCTGAAATATATTTTATTTAATACAGGGTGCACAAGAATTTATAGTTCCAACAAGACATCCAGGAAAGTTTTATTCCCTTGTGCAAAGCCCACAACAATTCAAACAATTACTTATGGTGGGTGGAATTGATAGGTATTTTCAAATTGCTCGATGTTACAGGGATGAAAGTGCAAGACATGATAGACAGCCAGAATTTACACAAGTGGGTGATTAAATACCTATTCGTTAAAAAAACATTATAAAAATGTATAACAAAACTATTATACAGCTAGATATTGAAATGTCATTTGTTGATCAAGAGGGAATAATAGATTTAATCGAAAATCTACTAAAGTATAGTTGGCCAGAAACTATAACTACACCTTTTAAACGCTTAACCTATGAGGATGCAATGAAGTTGTATGGTACAGATCAACCAGACTTGAGAATACCTTATGAAGTAAGAAAATTATTTTTTTAAACGCACGTACGTGTGTAAACTTTATATTCATTATTACTTACTAAATGTACATTATATCATGTTGACAGATTCAGTATCTTACAAAATTTGTTAATATGGCTACATTGGAGAAAGATATGAAATTAACAAATAGCAAAGATTGCGAAGTCTGTGCTTTAGTTTTTCCCAATAAATGTGTAAGTTATCTTATAATATTATATATAATATTTAAATAATATATGTTTGAAATTAATATTTTTATATTTCAATATTTTAGAAATACTTAACACGTTCTGTTAGAGAAGAATTTAATGATATAAAAAACAAATATTTTCCAACTGTCAAACTGTTTCAAATAAAAACTTTGGATAATTCTTGGAAATTACAATTAGAAAAATTATTTTCTACGAAAATAGCAGAAGATATAATACGAACATTGAATCTGAACATTGGAGATGTTCTTTTTTTAACCGTTGGTCCTAAGCTTAATTCTGTATGTATATATTTTTATTATATTGAACTCTTACAATAAATTTTAAAAATAAATATTATTTTGTACCAATTTTAGCAAAAGCTTTTAGGAAAATTTCGAATTGAATTTACAAACGTATTGGAAAATAATAATTTAAAAATACGTTCACCTGGCTACAACTTTTTATGGCTTATTAATTTTCCATTATTTGAAGTAAATGAATCACAATTATTAGAAAGTATGCATCATCCATTTACACAACCTCATCCAAAAGATATGAAATATCTTGAAACAGAACCTGAAAAGGTATTAGATTTATCAGCAATACCCAGAATTAATTTATACAATTCATTCTTCATTTTTACAGGTGCGAGGTTTACATTATGATTTAATTTTAAATGGTTCAGAAATAGGAGGAGGTTCTATAAGAATTCACGATACAAATCTTCAAAAACAAATATTTAAAATGTTGAACATAAATGAGAAACAACTTTCACATATGCTTGAAGCATTGTCTAGTGGTGCACCACCTCACGGTGGTATAGCATTGGGTATTTACTTTTGTATTTTTACTTATTATAAAATATTCAATTTATTTACTAAAAATTGATATTAATATTTACGTACTTTTTAGGTCTGGATCGTCTCCTTTGTATACTCTGCAATGCGGAAGGTATAAGAAATGTTATAGCATTCCCAAAAACAATAGAAGGACGAGACTTGATGTCTGAAGCTCCTGTTCCAATTCCCACAGAAGTCCAAGAGTTATATCATATAAAAATAATAGATGAACGAAGTAATATTTAAAATTAAATTTCTTATTCTACATTTGATTAAATTTATTATATTTTGACAAAAATAAACTATACAGGTAAGATTCATCAAATGAATGGTATTTTAAGTGAAATTTAATTATCAGTATCTTTACATAACTTAAATGGATAAAAGAATACAATTTATATAAATGAAACTTCACATTTGATTAATACATTCACATCCTTTCCGATAACAATGTCATACAATACCAAAAGTCTGAATTTAGTAAAAGTTTTATATCCATACTGATATTTATATAGGATCTTGAAACTTAAAAAAGAAGAAACTAAATATTAAAATTGAAAATCTATATTTCTACTTTTGAATTCCTTACGCCAATTAATAATAATATCTGAAATGGACTGTACGAATAAATGTTAGCAGGGATCTGAACAAGGAAGAATAAGAACACTTTCTTTCAATTCATATATTCATCTAATCCACTATCGTGAGAAAAAGAAAAAGTTCGTTTTGTTTTCTCCGTTGAAACTTGGAAGCAATAGAATATATATATATACATATACCAAAAGTTCTACTTTTCAAATATTTTCTATTAAAATTAATTTGATATCAAAAAATAAAAAAGATAAACAAATGAAAAGTTGATTTAAGTGTAAATTCTAATATTTAAAATATGTGATCTACATATTCAAAATGAGATGTTGAAATTGATTGATCCTACTTAACAAATTCGATAGATTTATCAGCCATTTCACCAGATTTTTATTCATTCAAACGCTTGATAGTATTAATTAGAAAAAAAGAGAAAGAAAAAAAGAGAACTCCACATGGGACTAATCCATTGATAGATTACAACTATGTATTCGTTTTTCTTTTAAGAATAGGAACATAGTGTTTTACGTTTTGAAGGATTTAACAGGTTTTTTATGTTTTCTTTTCTCTTATTTGTTTTCTTTCTTTCTTTTTTAATTGTTTATTTAAGTTTCATTTAGCATCGGGTAATGTGCTCAAATTGGCACTTATAATAATCAATCAATCGGCTGGCAGTAAAATGTCCGTGGAACATTTATTCTAGATAAATATATTAATCGAACATTGTAATTAAAATGTAACGAAGAAAAAATTTCCTATTCCGTGCCAGCATTTATTTTTATACTTTTTTTTTTTATTTACTTCTCACGTGATAATGTAATTGATGTTCTCTTAGCAAATTTTTATTTCATTTAATCCGAACGTCATCATCATCGCATCTCTTGCGTGTTCTTTCTTGTTTCTCTTTTTTTTCTTTTTTTAACATTATGACTTTCTAGACCTTGCATACACTGTTTTATCTTTATAAAAATACTATTTTACATAACGAAGAAGAGCAAGCGTACGACGCATACATACATACATATATACATACATAATCCATACACATCACGTAAGCAGAAAGATCATACATGACGCACGCATACATACATACATGCATGCGCGCATGCATGCATGCCCGCTGCTACTGATCTTCGGAGCACGATCGTACACGAAAGTATACGACGAATGGGTGCATCCAGCCTTGTAGATATATCCACGTACGCAAAAAAAAACATGCATCCTCTTCCAATCCAATAAAATATTATAACGTTTTCTCTTCAAGTTATAATCTAAAAAATAAATCTATTAGCTTAACGTAAATGAAAAAGAATTGTATTTATATATACATATACTTATAAGAAAAAGAAAAAGAAAAATAACAAGAAGACAGGTCATTTCTCAGATCTGTTCCTCCCTCCCTCAAATGAGAATTATCTTCGACATCTTGAAACTTATTAGTTTATTGTGATGCGAATTAATTTCTTTCATTTCTTCTTTTTCTTTTCTTTTTAGGCACGACTACAAATTTTTCGATAAAATAATTTTTTAAACTAATAGTAACATTAAAATTTTTTTAAAGAATTTTTACGTTACATATATCAAAATATAAATATATATGTATATGTTTTGTATTTAAAATGAAGTTACTTGTAACAATAAAGTTACAAGTAAATGCATAAATAATTTTAATTTTATTCTTTTAACGATTTCCAAATAGTTTGTGTTTCTAATAAATTTATTATACATAAATCAATATGTAAATATAAACAAAATAACAATTGTATAAGAATATTTAAAATAGTATTTTAGGCATCCGATCATACCTGTTATTAAACTTTTTTACTTAGGAATCCAGGAAGCAAAATATCCTGGCAGACGCAGAAAAATGCTAATTTTCATAATTATTAAATGAACAAATTAAATACGTAAAAATATAAAAAAAGAGAAAAGACAGTAGTAAATTATAAATATATTGGTTTATAAAAACAAATATCTACCAGCGTAGTACTGTACAATCCTATTTTTTGTTTTTTTTTTGTTTTGTTTAATCTAATATATCCACATTCATAGAATCTTTTTCTTAAACATACACGGCATAAAAATATGCTAAACATTAATTTTTGAAGTAACTAAATCACATTTTACATTATCTTTGTAGGCTAATGCACCTCGTATTTCTTAATTTTCTTATTGGTTTTTTTTTTCTTTTTCTGTCGCTAAGCATCAAAAAAACAGCTTTAGAATTACAAACTGAGAATTACGGTGGGTAACAGAATAATAGACAGGCTAATGATCGCTTTCTTGGAAACCTGATATAGCGCGAACGTAAAAATATACTTTATTTTAATTGAAATTAATGTAAAAATATACGATGCGTTAGAGCAACTCATTGTCTTGTTAAAGTTCAAAGAATCAAATGCAATTAGAAAAGTTCAAAGAATACTTATTTGTGTAAGTGCACAATATTCGACGGCAGTGCAAGTTTTCTTTTATTTTTTCGTTCTGTTAGTTTTTTAATCTTCTTTTTCTCTTTTTTTTCTTTTACAACATTGCCTAGTAATCTTGTAAACTTAGTTACAATGCAAATTCTGGAAAAACAAGCCCGTCCACTTGTATGCACTTCGAGGCAGACTAGGATTACGGAGAAGGTAGGAGGAGGGTAGGTTGTGTGTCTGATTTACGTCAAACTCGAGAATAACTGGATTATGATTAGACGTTTTCCTTACTGCGTTCACTACGAATATTGATTAATTTTTCATTCCGGCCCGCCGGTTTAACGCATGCAAATTGATGACGATATATCGTAGTTACGATAACGCATAATAACACAAGTATATATCTGTGGCAGTCGTGCAAGACCAAGATAATATGGTATAAACTTTATCGTAGAAAAAGTCGTAATAATTCGAAATGCTTAACGCTGTTAAAGAAAACGTAGATGAGCGATCGTGTGCTTATCGTATATATGTAGTAATAAATAAGCTCGATGACTACCTTTCTTCTTTTTGCTTATTATAACATTGTATGTTTCGTGTGTATATCATCGTATTAATATACTTTTAGAAGTATTCAATAAAATGATGATCAAACACCTTTGGTTTTCGGACGGTCGTACATGAGAATAAATGGATTAAACAAAAATATGAATGAATGAAGTAATGAATAAAAGTTCAAATTCTAAGAATCAACCAGGTATAATTGAGTGCTAGTTTATGATTGTTGCATCTGTGTGAATGTACATGTATATTGACAGTTTGTTTCTATATAAAGAAAATTAATGTGTGTAGTCTAATTTTCGAAATTTCTTAACATTTTTCATAGCATCGATGCAATCAAAATTTTCAAACAAATATCTTTATTTTAAAAGTTCATTTTATTTTAATTCTAATTTATTTTATATTAATTAAATCTATTTAGAAAATTGTAAGCGAACTATCCCTTGCTATTTAAAAAATTGTATTCAGAGTTATGTCACTTATATCACGGTACCAAAATGTTAAACGTACCTTTTTGTTTGAATTGATGCATAAAAAAATGTATTGCCTTGATTTTATTATCATTACAATAAAAATTCTTCTTTGTGATTCACCTTATATATATATATATATAAATGAGAAATGGTGAAAGAAAAGCAGATACGCTAAAAACTGTTCGTGATTTAGCAAAATTCACAGTCACAGCAGGTTTTTTTTAGCATATAAGTTGTTCTTTTTATCCATTATACTACACACAGGTACACGGGAAGAAACTATGTACACAAGACGACACATCCGAATACTAGCAGTATTTAATATACTTTAAGATGTTATAGAAATGATGGTATGTCACAATTTTAAACAGTGACAAGGTATGTATTATAATGGTCGCGTTCATCGCGCCATAGGATGCATGACGATGAAGACGACGAAAACAACGACGACATACATAGAAAGTGTATAACGTACTCCAAACGTGCCATTTTTTAGCACACAAGTGCAAGTACAAAGGAGCATGGCTATCATATAACAGCCACTTTTCTTGTTCTTTAGCGATTCTTTTGCTCCTTGGGTTCGTACCGGTACCGGCGTCTCATACGTCGGTTCTTTTATTTTGTATACATTACAGATGCGATATCCTTTCAATCAATATACCCAGGAGTTTTAGACCACCATTTCGTTCTGTTTGCTGTAGTTCGCAGCTTGTTTCCATACCAATAATAAATAAATTTCTGAGAGCATTGCCCTACATTGGTCTGATTAGTCTTATGCAGTTTCATCAACTGTTGGTAACCAGAAAGCCATATTGGTACATGCAGATGCCAACATCATATATTTTGGATTGAATTGAATACACTGAACTGGTGCTGGATGATCTCCATTAAGGACACATACCTTGTATCCAGTTTCTGCATTCCATACATGTACTCTACCATCCGTAGAGCCACTAAATACGAACTGTGAATCCGGACTAAAGCTAGCCTCTATTGCGATGCCTTTATTATTTAAATAACCAGCAAAAGTTTGTAATGGAGTTCCATGAAAAGCATCAACCAAACGGATTGTACTACCATTCGTCGATATTAGAATGGTCTTACCATCTCTACTGAATTTCAATCCAGTCCAATCGCATTCCTTCTCTTGAGAAAGTCTGAAGGTCACAAAAGGTCCTTTATCAAAACTGCGTAAATCATATAGCTTAATACTCTCTGAATTTACTCCAGCAGCAAAAATTAAACCTTCAGGATCATACGCAGCAACTGGACGTCCCGAAACATTCATAACACCATGACAATTTGGTGAGCGTAAATCCCAAAGCCTCAAGGACTTATCTAATGATCCGGAAAGGAATGTATCTTCTATAGGACTGATGCAAAGTGATACAACTTTCTTGGTATGACCAGGGAAGTATCGTATATACTTATTATCATGCAAACTTAGATATCGAATAGTATCATCTACTTTGGTACTGCTGTGGATGGCAGTATTTTTGGCGTGAGTGAAATGAATCAAATCGACACCATATTTCTTAGAATTGACTGTGCGAACTTGAGTGCCCTTTTCGCAGTCATATATAACAATTTGGTCATCCTCCGAACAGGAGATGAGTGTATCTCCATTTGGCGAGAAATCGATACTGTTTATACGATCGGAATTCTCTCTGAAGACTTTTGCCACCTTGAAGCTTCTCACCACGTGGTCGACGAGCTTCATGATGATGGACGGCGGCGCGTCTTCCTTTTCCTGCCGTCCTCTTAACCTTCCCCCTTCCGTAATTTCTTCCTTTTTTTTCCTATCACTGCTTAAGCGCCGAGGCGCTGAAGCTCCCGAGGATGGGAGCCCCTCAATTGTTCTATATACCACTGTTATTCTTCCACTTTACAGAAAAGAAAAACTTTACAATGAGGTGCAAATAAACTTGTAGGAAAATCGGGGGAAGGAAAATGGAGTACTCACTAAGCTTGTTGAATTCTCAAATATACCAAATTTACCGATTTTTTATCTTCTTTGATTTTCAAACACAGAAGGTCAGCTTTGATTCCAACAAAGGAATCCTCTTTTTTCCTTCTTTCTTACAAACGGACGCCGTCGCCGGACTACTGTACACCAAACGCATAAATTCTACCAACCGTTTAGAAAAATGGATAGCGAATTAGCGTCAATGTATTGTCAATGTATATTCGTCATATATCATAGCATAACACCGTGTATATAGTCCTGAATCTACGTTAACTTAGTAATACTTTCAAGATTATCGTACTAATGATAACAACTCGTCAATGTAATAAGAAATATTGCCACATTTTTTGATCTAGAAAAATACTTTTCACAAGACTCACTTCGTATAACGCGTTTACGCCAATTCACGCTGCACAAATTGGAGTATTTTACTTTTTTTTAATGCTTACGATTATTGGTCAATATTATACGCATTTAGTACGTCCAATAGCATTACATTTTAGAAACGATGAAACATCATTTTTCGGTAAACTTAGTTTAATGATTTATGATCTTTTCTTAGGTCTTGTTTTTACGTACCTCGACCAATCAGCATCGATTTCAGACTAATGCGCATATAATTACGCATCAGATAAGCAGATGGCGGTAGTAAATATAATGAAATATATTTCTTTAATAAATGTAAAAAATACAATTACAATGTTTAACAATATGAAATAACATAAAAAATTAGAATTAAAATATATTTTATCAATTTTTATATTAGCAATTTAAATGGAAGATAAATCGAATAATAGAATTTGATTAAAAATATATTCTTATGTATTTAATGTTGGTAGTACTGCATAGGTAATATTTTTAAATTTTCAAATATGATTATTTCCATCTACTTGTGCAAATTAACATTAAGCATTATTATTTAAGGTATGTTAAAGTCTTTTATATAAATTTTTTATATATAGAAACTATATAAAAAATACATTATACAAAATCCGTATATTAATTATAATTACAAAACGTAAAATAATAAAAAGAAATTTTACATATCCACAAAATCGATCATCATTATATTTATTATATTTTTAACGTTAAAAATTATATGTGTATACATGTAATATATGTTTCAAGGGTAAATAATCACATCTTTTATCTTTTATTTTTAATATATTTTTATAAAAATTGAAAGTATGTGCTATGCTCATGAAAAAATTGCAAAGGCTAACCAATTATAATACAGTAGGTGATGAATTTATAAGAAAATTACATATATCCATATATATATAAGATACAACCATTGCTATATGAAAATAGTGAAGAATTTATATTATACGATTTTTTTATTTCTACCTGCTTTTTAGTTATATGTAAATATTCCCCGGAAAATTTTCATTCAAATCATATATATGTATATTTTTTTTTTTAATTTAAATTTTTATTATATTTCATTATTTTTTATTTATTTTTAAATAGCATATCGATTATATTAACTTTCGCATTATATTAACTTTCTTTCATTGCATGCTCTTAATTAATATACTTTCTAAAACTAATAAAATCACATTGTAATCTAACTTATTTATATATATTTTTTAATTTACATGTAAGGGGAAAATTTATATATATATATATAAAATTTTCATTACTTTATTCAGACTTAGTCTTTTAATATTGTTATTTGATGCTATTTTCATAGCACATGGTTGTATTATTGCGACATAAATGAAATCAAAACACAAGTAATTGTATTATAAAAATCTGCTTATTGTAATACTTATTATAGAATTTGAATCACACTCCTGGAAAAACAGTATTCTATTCATAAATATAAATTTGTTATATAAATTATTATATTTATATATATATATAWAATATATATATTATATATGTATATATATTATTTTCCAGTTTGTATATCTGAAAATTATTGTATTATAACACAGCAGTGCAAATATAACTGTTCACATTACTTTCCATCCGTTTGATTTAAATTCTTTCATAATTTATAGTAAACTAATAATAATTCTTAGGCATTATTATACGAAATTGCATTTTAAGATGAAAAATATGTCTTTTGCTCTCTTATGATAAATAAGGCTCTGCTTTATTTACTTGTTGCACAATAAATATTAAACGCATTGAGAAAAGCTCCAGGCATTGCATTATTTATCATCTCTCTTATATGACAGATTCATTTAAAGTTTATATTCTTCTTATAACAATAACAATAACAATAACAATAATAAATACCGTCTTTTTCTTAAGAGGTATTTACAACTGACTTGCTGATAAGGAACATATATCATGGCATGATTCTGTATAAAGTATACTGAAACATTAAAAGATCATCACTTTGATTTGAAATATGTTCATCGCGCGCGTTTGTAGTTTAATTTATTATCAATATAAATGACATAAGAAAATATTAAAAATATTTACTTGCATTACAAAAATTTATTTTTATATTAGTATACTTTATTCAAAGCAAACCAATCATTCATATGATAATTGCATATAGTAATAGGTCCTTTGGTCCCTGAACCTAAATTTGTACTTATACTTTTAGCACCTTAAGATTTTACAGTATTTTGACCCTTTTGTTATAAGCTAAGAAATATAATCGGTGTGAGTGATGTTAAGAAAAATAATCTATGCTATTACTATGTTTTTTTGTTTAAATTTATAACCATACATTTTTTTTTAACGTTTCAAGTTTTTCACAAATTAAATATACATTTACAAATGATAAGTTTATTTTGTTTTTCGTTGTCATTGCAATTTTAAATGACATTGCCATTTTTATTGAATAGTAAACGCAACAGTTACAGGTAAAAGTCAATTGTCTATACTATTATAAATACAATAATGTAATTGTTAGTTCAACATCTAATGCAAATTTTAATTTAGTATATTTTATGTATACAAGAATAATAAATTATATAAAATAATAAATAAATAGACTATACAATATATACATTTAAACAAAGTGACCTGTTAACTGTTGAGTTGGTATTTATATTTTCAAAAACAAATAATTTTCTATTTTGATACACCTCAATGGGTCAAAGATCTTTAAAGGTTCAGGGAAATTTGCATCATAAGCTATTAAAAAAAAGTTAAGGTTGATCAATATATAAAACTTATTAAAACCATCAATATTTACAACAATTATTATTATATTAAAATTTGTTCTTAAATAAATTGTGCGAAAATAATTGAATTATATGAAATCAAGTCAGCTAATTAAATGTATGTATATATAATTTATGTAAGTGTGCATATATGTGTGTAAAAGTTATATATACACGTACGTATAATTTAAGCTTATTATATATATTTATATTTCCTTTTTTACTTCAGTCACTGGACATATGTGCTTACGAAACACATAAAGACTATAAGATAGTTTAGTTTCTTTTATTTTAAACTTTGTTTTTACCTTTCCTGTGTTTGTTTAAAGATATTTCATAATGAAAAATTAATTATACACTTTTTAATGCTAAGATCCAGTGAGTCTTGTGCATTTTGTGAAATCATTGTGCTATGAAATAAATCTCATAATACAGTACAACAGGCCGATTATCAATTTTTTATATGACATATATAACGTTATAATATTACATTTGTCTTATACATGTATATATATATATTATTGCATGTACGTATTATAAACGTGTAAAGTTCAAAAGCATTTTCAAGTAATACTATTTATTCTTAGTCACTCTAGACTTTTTTTTATTCAAAGGCCTCATAGTACTAGTATAAAAAAACTATATAGATTTAATATCATTTTTATGTGTATCACTCAAGCTTTTACTATTGTCTGTGCATAAATTTCTCTTTTTGTGTTATTAGTCAGTAATTCGATGTTATTTTATCAGTCCCTCAAAAATATATGATGCTATATTACATATCTTGAATACCCCCTAAAATGCAGAGCTAAGAAAAACCACATTAAATCTCAAGATCTTTTCTGTGCCCATTTTAGGTCATCGGCTCTAGGCTTACAACCAGTTAATTTTTCAATAATAATTTCTAAAATACACCAAAACTGAAGTTTTTCTAATGGCCAGTTTAACCAGCCAGTGGTAATGCAAAAATATGTTTCATGCGGCGCAACATGATGCACGCGATGGTGTTTCCTCGGTAAAATTATTCTATGCTCCTGCAGCCAAACTACCCAAGAAGGAAGTCCGAAGTATGTATGAGACCACTTATGAATCTGTAAAATATCTTTTATTTGTCCCAACTTTGTAACTCGCTTCCCACGAAATGAAATTTTTTATTATAAACGATAATACCATTCGTGTTCTATACTTTAAAAATATACGAAAAATTACCTGATTAGTCATTGCTACAAAAATTGCAAGTAAAAACCAATAACACGTCCAAAGAAATTTCTGCTCAATTTCCGGTTCTGATAAAGTAAGAAAATCCCATGTTAATTTAGAAAGGAATGGTATGGTAACCATAAAATTGTCACCATTCGTTTCAATAAAATCGTGCCTCGTTATACTGGTTGGATCAATGTGATGTTCTCGAAAAGGTCTTAAAAAATTCTAGAAAATATTAATAATATTAATAATATGTATATATGATTATTTTCATTATAGTTGCTTTGTTGATTTTGAAAAATCGTACCTTTCCAAGAATGGGTAATTCCACAGAACCCCATGTATCAGCAGCCCAATGAACTAATCCTGATCCAAAATCCGCCGTAACGATTCCGCATAATGCTGCTACTGCTATCGCACTTAAATTTTCAAATTTTAATCTGACTAGGATGAATAACGAATTTATTGCTACCAATGCAATACAAATACCAACGCATATACATTCTTGTGTTCTTTTTCCTGTAAGAAACATAATATATATATATATATATATATATATACATCGTTTAACATTAATTATCATTACATACATTTTTTATTATCTTTCTAAACTAATAATAAATAACAATATTTAAATCGATTTTTTAGCCTAATATATTCATATGGTAATTTATATATATCGAATATGAATTTATAGTTAATTACGATTAGTAAGTAACTTGTTATGGCTACTCAAATGGAAAATGGAACAATATAGAAATTACTTTGCTATCATAACATCTTTATATAACAATCTCAACACGATACTAATGTGGTAATTAAGTTGCTTATATCATGACAAGTCTTTTCGTAGCTCGCGGAGATTTCAAGGTACAAGTGACTTATAAGTGATAAATTTTGGCATGTAATCAATTCTTATATGATGGATATTTTATTATCATATTCTATACATTTTATGATTTTATTTATTTATTTTATTTTAATTTCTTATGCATAATAAATGGAATTGTATATAACAATTTATCACTGATTTGTTGAATGTAAATTATTAACAAAGAAAAAAACAAACTAATTAGCAATCAAGTTTCGGTTACAGATTATAGATTTAGGTTATAGATTACAGGAATCTCGTCTTCTTTCATTATCTGTAACCTTGATATGATACACAACCTATAATTTATCAAGCTTAGTATCCATTCAACGATCTCGGCGATAAGAATATCGTATCAATTCTATCAATTTACTTTTTTCGTTATAATTAATTTGACTCTTTTTTCAATACTTTAACTGATTTAATAGAAGGATAAAAAATGTAAATAATATGATAAGAAGATAACATATAAGAACATTTTAGAGTATGTTTGATATTACGAATATCCATTATTAAACTTATATACTTTTACGAATAAAAGTTCTTTGTACTAAAAGATCTTTTGTTTTCAGAGTAATAAAGTAAATTAGAATCATTAGAAGTCAGAAGGATACAAAGAGAAGATCTCTTTCATGTAAGCTGAGCTAATGAAGATGAGGTCATGGAATGAATATGATTTGATTACGTTCGAAGAAATAGAAGAAACAAAGAAATATAAAATAACTTACCGGTACTGTAAAGATTTGCTAATTCTTGTGCACCTTTGTGACTAGGACCCCATCTCGGTACTATCCTATCTTCATTAGAAGTGGGTACCACTGAATTTGCATTAGGATCATCTTCGAGCATTGAATTTTCATAAATTTGTCTTTCGGTTTTGACTGGGGCTAAGAAATTTGTAGCCATTGAGCATGCAGCCGATGCAGCTTGTCCTAAATTGGGCACCTTTATGTCATCCATAATTAGCCTACACCTTTACGATTCGATGTTAAATATAAAGGAAATTTATCTTCAAGAATTACTCGTGTCATACACCAATCGTTGTACGTCCTTTGGCATCGCAATATTTCGTGTTTGAATAACACGCGAAAATATAGGGATGAGTATGATAATTTGTATATTTTTCTTTAAAAATGTATTTGATTTCGTCGCTCTTCTGTCTTTTAAGTAAAAAATTCGTTTAATACCCTGAATGTTTCAAAATCATTCGAAATTTTCGGCCTCGAAGTAATTCACCATTTCTTCCCATATCGTCGTGATCATATTAATTCTACGCACGTTTCTTCTTTTAGTCCTTTGTTTAGAACCCTCTTTCTCATCTGGTACCGCATATGATGATGGTAACGATGATGTTTTCCCTTAAAAATACGCATGTTGTAAGAGACGATACGATTACATATTCCATTGAATTTCTTTCCTATTTCCGTGATATCTCTTACATATCATTATAGACATAACAATTTGCACGCGTAATAGGTTGTGAATCATAAAAGGCACTGTCGGTACCTATTCCTTTTTATCTCGTGTCCGTTGAGCCAAAATGAAATGACGTCAAATATTAATCGATAAATTTATTCGTTGATTATTGAACTATTTAATAAATTTTACGGTGTGGTCGATTTATTCGTTTCCTTTTAGCTTTTTTTTCCATTACTTTCTTTTATTTTCTTTTTAGTCTTTTTGACACATCTTACGCGGCTCTAATTTAAAAAGGAAACATTTCTAATATCGCTTGTACAATTGCATTTGGCCAAAAATAATGGACCATTTACGATAAGATAAATATTTTTTGCATAAAAGAACATGCATTTATCGTTCATTATTTTTAACAATTCAAAAAAATTATGCGAATATAACAATAGCAGGTTAAATTTATGACATGTTAAATTATACATGAATACTGCGCGTTAATCTTTTATGAAAAATGATATTTTAAAGTTTTATTCAAATCTTTCTACAATTAAATAATGAAAGAAATTAATTTTTAGACCATAATTATGTTCATAATCGTAAATAAATTTAAACGAAAGCAAGAGAAATCACGAAAATTTTGTTATGTGTTAAAACGACGATGTAAAATTTTTAATACATGTATCGAAATTTAATAACAATAGTGATGATGATAATAATAATAATATTTAAATATAAAAATTATTTTAAAAATATAATGTAAAATTAATCTTATCATTTGTTGTTTTAGGAATATATAAAGAAAAGATCTAACAAGATGATATTCGTTATAAAAGAATGGAAAAAAAACTACGACCATTTAAACACGTTTACGAGAGTAAACAAGTTTGTAAGAATACAGAACATCCTTTTAAAAACGGGGTATGAAAATTCGTCGATAATCGAATAGTAGTTTTGATTCTTTCTTTTCTCTTTTTCATTCTTTTCTTTCTTTACAATTTTCACATCAAGTTAGAGATTTAAGCGAGTGGACAAGGCAACGGAGGCGCCAAAACGTCTGTGCCGGATTTGAGAGTGCGCACGTGCCGCCGGAAAGTGGGTTAATTTCTTGCTCGCACGAGTATAGAGGATGACGACAAAAGTACTATATCCTTTATTACCTCGATGATTCTCCTTTTTACTCTTTCAAAAATTAACGAATGAACGAATGAATTAATAAACAAAGCAATTTGGAAGAATCCTTGAGTGTATAATGTCGTATTATTTTTGCGGACGTTAACCTTACTCATTTTCTCTCTTTCTTTATCTCTTATGTTACAAATAGGAGTTGGTAGGAGACAATTCATTGTGACCCTGCCAACGAGAACAAATTCTCTTACATATGAGTTCATCGAGCCTATTTCAGATATTTCTGTTTTGTTTTAGGTTGAAGTGTCAAAAAGGGAAATTGATATGTTAACAAGATAAATAACATTATCAAAAGATCGACCGTCTAGACATAAAACGGATACTCTAAAATATAGTGATGTCATCTTTTTACCGTCCATCGTTTTATTGAATGAACTCATTTTATAAATAAAGTGGATGACATTTTGAAAAGAGACAGACCATCTGGAAGAAAGTAAAAGATTCATCAACTGTGAGAAAGAGGGAGAAAAAGAGAGAGAGAGAGAAAAAAAGAAAGAGAAAGACAGAGACAGAGAAAAGAAAGCAGGTGGTTGAGAAAAGACCGGCACCGGGAATCAATTTAAAAATGCTGGATCGTGTCGCGTGCGTTATTCATTCTTATACGACGGCACCAGCCAACTCGCGTGACGCGACCGACCAGCGTCGCTCTTTCTTACACACCCGCACACATAGAAAACAAGTATACACTCACACACGAGAAAAATGACGCGATTCCTTCGAATAAAGAAGGGCGTACCCGTGACAGTGCGATGACGACGATTCTTATCGTTGAATTTGAAGTAACTTCTTCTTGTAGATATTGATAGTTCGATGAGTTATCCTTAGAAGAAATCGTTGTACTTGTAATGATAGCAGAGTAAATATCCTTGCTTTCGTAGATATCTTGGAGACAAGTGTGCCTGAAGCCGGCTCCACGGTACACATGTACGCATACGGGGTAGCATGCGTCGAGTAATATACTTTTCCGTCGCGAAATACGGTACCGGCTAGCGCGTCCGGGAGTAGAAGAGCCGCCTAGATGTGTGCTATTTGTAAGACGAATGTCGGACGAAAAGGGCGAAGGACGTAAGCGATTCCCAGATAGAAAGAGAGTCAAAAACAGAGACAGAGAGGAAAAAGGACAGAACGTGTATGCGTGTACAAGGAGAAATAGATGAAAAGATAAAGATAGCGAATAAGTGATATATATATGTAATATATATATATATAGATAGACAAGAGAGAAATATATATATATATATATTATGTATATATATATATGTATATCAAGAGAGAGAAAAGTGAGAATAAGAGAGTGATAGAATAAGAGAAAGAAAAAGAAAGAAGAAAATTGGAACGATAAGGAATCAAATGCGAGATAGTTAGAAATGATTAAATAAAAAAAGGATCACGATTGCGATTTGGGAGGGACGGTAAAGACAACGAGAGGTCGAAGAGTAGCGCGGCAAGCTCTGACGCCGAGGATTTTGCTACTGCCGACGGAGACGGAGGCGCTGCTTTCGCTTTCGTTCGTTCTTATCTGCGTTAGAGGAGGTGGCGGTGACGGCTGCAACGGCGACGGCGACGACGATGACGGCTGCTGCTGCTCGTTCTCGAGCGCCTCCCGTCTTTCGAGTTAGACTCTTGAGCAGCCTAAAACTCGAACAAGCGCGCCTCTTCTCTCACTTTTCGCGTTTCCCCCACTTTTGTCATTCGCGGTTTACTCGACGGTCGGTGCCTTCCGGCAAACCTCGCCTTCTTTCGTTTCCGCAACGGACGAAACCGGAGCTGTCCGATTGCGACGCTCCTGCGCATCGTACATTACTATCATACCGTCCATCGGAGTGATATCTTCTCACGATCCTGATCTGATCTTTTCCCTTTTTTCCTCCTCTCCTCGCAATCGAACTATTTCGAAACGATTGCGTGTAACACCGATTACAGATCATTCCGTTCATTATCGATCGCTCTCTCTATTTCTAACTTTCAATATATGTTTCTTCGTCTTTCTAACTTTATTGTTACTTATAAGCCATGAGACATTCCAAAACGTAGTACTTATTTCCTGTATGTCTTTAATTGTATAATAGACTGTTATATTAATAACACAGTATTATATTTAAATGCAGTTTTTTGTAAAAATGTAATTAATGATTTATGGTTTATTGTTATCTAACAAATTACATATCTAGTTCGTTTTTAAATATATCTTTACAGAATATTAAAATGATAAGAGCAACTGTGCGACGTTGATTGAAGCTTAAATATATTATAAGATTGTATATTTTGTTGATTACCGAGGTCTAGATAATGCATAAGTTTTTTTATTCGTTTGCTCGATTACGAAAGTTATATTACGATTCTTCTTCGCACTTACATTAGACAATAGTATTTTTTTATGTGTCACCCTCCAACTGGCCTTCAAGTTTCATCGCGAAAGAAAGCCGAAGAAGCTGCATAATTTATCGGACGTCCGTCCACGCGTATCGTACTACAACGTGAAAACAGTCACACAACTTGATGGTCATTTCGTCTAGGAAACTTGCTGCTTCGCAGAATGCTCATACTTTATTTAACATACGATCGACCATACGACCAGCTTTAACTTTTTAAATTTTCCGTCTATATTAGAAAGAAGGACACGTCAACTTTCTTTTGTCAAAGTATTACGAGAAAACGAATTTTCCTTTATATAAACATTTTATTGGAAAAAAAAAAATTGAAAACTTTTTAAAAATGCATTTTATTGTAAATATTTTAGTTATATATTTCAACCTCAAAAATTATTTTACTGTATATATTCTCTTTTTTTTTAAATCTTTTTGCTTTATTCACATTTGATGCGTTCGTACAGAGATATATATTTGAGTCGACAAATGCAATTATCAAGACAAGTGACCTTTGACATCCTGTACGCAAGGAAATTTACCTTTATCGATGTCGAACCTCGTTCTTCAAAGGAATAATAAACGAGCTCGTGTCTCTAAGCAGCAAAAGTCGATACTGAGTCTCGTAGTACGCGTTTATGGCATGATTTCTCTTTGTGTACATATATATCAGCAAGTAGAATGAATATAGTTTATCGCATGACCAAGTCGTACATAAGGTCACTAATGACTTTGCTATTAAAAGTTCATAATATGTACATATATGGATTTAATATATATATATATATATATAAATATTTTCAAGACGTATATGTATATTAAAACACACTCCCCTATAATATCCTAATAAGATATGTATATAGTATCTAGTAATTTACTTCCATATGTGCGAATGATACTTTAATTTTCGTCTATTAACACCGTCTCAATCGTCACTATGGTAACTAAGAAAATGGAATTTTCGCTACGTAATCATGCAAAATATCATTTTGAAATGTATTATTAAAATACAGAACAATGTTTATTTTGCTATGAAATCAAGGTTTCCTTATCTAATTATGACGTTATAGTATATTGCATTTTTAAGATAAACGCTCGTATCATTTTTGAAAAGTAACGTAAACAAAGAGTAACTGAACGTAATAAATACTGAACGTAAAAAAAGATATAATTAAATAAGGAAGATAATTAACTTTTTAATCAAGGATTAATAGATAAAAACATACATTCAAATTCTTCGTATTACAATTTATTCATTTTTTCTGAATTTTATATCTCCATTTTCTAATTACTTTCTTTCGAATAAAAATAAATTTTATATATTTTTGTTCACATTGATCGAAAATTTTTTCTTATTAACAGGTCAATAAAATATTGAAATAATATATTGAAATAATGTAACGTTGTTTAGTTTCTTTAAATCATATTACTTTATCGTATTGCAATGAATATAATGAAAAATGACGACGAAGAAGACGAAATATTTCATTATATATAGATTACAAATAACGATAAAAATATCTCTGTTAAGATTGTACATATTCTAGTTAAATCTAGTTAATATTTGTATACGAGAAGCGATATAATAGACATTCGTATGGTTCTAAACGTGTAAGCAGATGATCCTTGATCTGACTTGAATTGTTAAATGAAAAATACACATTTCTCTATGAAAAAAGAAAAGGATTTTAACATTTTATCTGGCAAATACCTCGGAGATTCTCGATAATTCCACGTGCCGCATTATAAATTCACCGCCCGTAAAAGTGAAAGCATGCATTCACGTGATTCTAAATTTGTACTCCAACTGGAGTACTTACTAAAAATAGTTTCATTCATATTGTGTATGATTATACTTGCCAATTGCAAGTATTTTGAAATAAATATATATATGTATATGTATATGTAAATTATTATGTATATATGTAAATTTAGTATGTATGAATATATATAT
>NW_015148971.1:1277366-1407951 GCF_001465965.1 Polistes dominula
CATAATAAATTTATTACATATAAGAAATATTCAAATATTTAAACATTTCCAAATAGTTTAATTTTATTTTGTCATTTACATTTTATTCTTATATGTCACGTCAATGAAAAAACTTTATTTTAATTAATGATACCATCTGTGTAGATAGTTTTATTGTTTTTTTTCGTGATTTAAAAATATTATCTAAAACTAAGAGACAAGACTAGATAATTGTAATTATAAGAAAAAAATGTTTACGATGTTTATGTTTTGTGTAAATTTAATATGGTAAAATTTTTTGTATGAAATTCGAAAAAGTAGATATGAATTTTTTGTTTTATGACGTATTTTGTTTGATATACTTCATTTGCTCTCTTATATATAAATTATTTAAACATTTGGTTTTATTATCTTTTAAATAATCTCATTATCTTTTATGAGATATACGCTATATTATTTAATAATAATAAAATTTTTTAAAACAAATCATATTTTATTTTGTATTTGAAATTTCAATTTTGCGATTAATTGATATATCGATTTAAATCGAAGATATTTAATATTGCGTATAATATCGATCGATAGTAATTAAATTCTTCGTAAGTTTTATCCATAGTAAGTTTCTTTCGTAAATAAATTGAAACTATGTCTGAAACTATTTCAATTTGTTTAATAATCAAAAGCAAAACTAACAAAATTTATTAACATTTTAAATTAATTTCGTATTATTATATAATTAAGTGTCTAGATTTCTTACGTAGTGTTTTGTTTATATTTAAAGTAAGGTTACATGATACTTCATAAACATAACCTTATTCTTCGATAGTTTAGCAAAAATATTAATTTTTATTTATAATTTCTTTTATTTTAGATAGAAGATTAGTATTAGTGTTATTATTGTTGTTAAATTTTTAAGTGCAGTTGACATTATAATCATAATTTATTCATGTGCATTTAATAGACATATTGAAGAAGAGAAAATTTATTTATTATATTCTAATTAATATTAAACCTTCAATAAAATGAAACCGTCAATTTTTAATGAGAATGAGTCGGTATTACTCCTAGGAGAAGGAAATTTTTCTTTTTCCGTAGCGTTGTGTCAACTTAACCTCAAAATAAATTTAATAGCTACGTGCTTCGAATCTGTTATATCTCACGAAACTGGAAAGAAAAACATAGAATACCTTAAAAGGCATGGTTAGTGAATAAACAATATATAATGTATAATAATTTATAAGATTTAAATTATTTAAAAAAAGAATGATAAAGCTCTATGTTTTTCTTTTCAGGCATTTGTGTATTGCTGGGGATAGATGCCACCAAATTAATGGAAAATCCTATTTTGAAAATTAAATCCTTTGATAAAGTTATATTTAATTTTCCTCATGTAGGTGGTAAAATGAGAATAGAAAAAAATCGAGAATTGTTAAGACAATTTTTCATTGAAATTGAAAAGTTAAATAATTCTAATGTAGAAGTATTAATAACTCTTTGTAATGGTCAAGGTGGAACTCCTATGGATAAACCTAAAAGAAATTGGAATGATTCATGGAAAGTTACAGAAATGGCAGCGCATGGGAATTTTATATTAACTAAGATAGAACCATTTTTATGGTCATATTTTCCTAGCTATGTAGTTACCGGCTATCGCAGTTTGGAAAAACAATTTCATACCACGCATGCATTAATTCATTTTTTTAAACGATCAGAGCCACCTAATTATCAAAATATGTCTCCAATAAAAAAACTTGATATTGTTTTATGCGATATAGATCATTTTTTTAAAAAAGATGTATATCATACACTAAACGAATCATCGGATTTAAAGATTTGGTGCATATATCCACCAGCATTTACATTTGATATAACTATCAGCGTTACTGAAGATTTTGATCCTCTCAAATTTTATACTACTTTATATAATCACGCAGGTTGTATCGTGGATGAAATTAATTTTGTTGGCTCATATATATCTCCATCCAAAGATAAAATCACAAGAACTTATAGAATAACTTACAAGTCTTATGTAGTACCTCTATATCGACAAAGAGTCATTCAAATACATCAAAATTTTATTCCCAATATCTTAGAAGAAAATCTTGATGTTGTAATAGAAAGATAAAATAAATACAGTGCATTTAAAGGTACAAATCTTATATAAATACAAAAATATATTCTATTAATGCTGTGATAATTTATTTATATTTAGATGCATTCTTTTCGTCATCTGAAAAATATTTCTATACATGCAATTCCTTGGTGGTTTGATCAAATACCAAATATTCTGGTTGCAAATATAAAAATACACAGAATAATAAATAAGAAAGTTTATAAATCATTTTGTACAAGCACAAATTTTCATTGTGATAATAAACATCTTGCAAATCCTTTACGTAGTCAAAAACCCAAATCATTGAGCAATACGTCACAATATTTTGTGGATATAAAACAGGCAAGTTAAATGGAAATATTAATGTTTATTATTATTTACTGTTTTACCATTTATCTTATCACAACATATTATTTACATAGGTAAGAGTTATTGGTGGGAAAGGTGGCGATGGAGTCGTATCATTTCTTCAATTATTTAAAAATGATCGTGCAGGACCTGATGGAGGAGATGGTGGACATGGTGGGCATGTAATTTTTCAGGTAAAATGACTTTAAAAAAAGGAAAAAGAAGAATAAATTGATTTAACATAAAATATACTTTTTACTTATTTAAATAGGTTTCAAAAAATATTAAAGATCTTAAACATATAGCAAGTATTTTTAAAGCAGAAGACGGAGAAAATGGTGCTTCTAAAAATTGTCATGGTAAATGTGCAGAGCATAATATTATACCAGTTCCTGTAGGAACTATAATACGTAATATAGAAGGAACAATATTAGCTGATTTGGATCAAGAGAATTCAATGTTTATTGCTGCACGAGGAGGGGCAGGTGGTCATGGGAATCCCTTTTTTACTTCTGACACTCAACAATCTCCAAAAATTTGTGAATATGGAGCAAATGGTGAAGATTTGCAATATATATTGGAAGTAAGAAGTATGGCTCATATTGGACTTGTAAGTGTTTTATGTAATTTTAATTAATACGAAGTTTTGAATATAACATTGCTAAATCTTTCAATATAAAGAAAAAAATTTTTTGTTCATATAAATGTTATTTGATAGATTGGTTTTCCCAATGCTGGTAAAAGTACACTTTTAAGAGCCATATCCAGAGCTAGACCAAAAGTAGCATCTTATCCGTTTACAACTTTGAAACCTCATGTGGGTATGATACCGTATGATGATTATGAACAGATTTCAGGTAACATCAATCATATATATTTTTATTAATAATAAAATATTAATTAATCCTACTTTAATTATTTTAGTGGCAGATTTACCTGGACTTATACCTGATTCTCATAAAAATAAAGGTCTTGGCATAACATTTCTTAAACACGCAGAACGTTGTGCTATTTTATTATTCGTTATAGATCTCTCTCTTGATAAACCTTGGGAGGCATTAGAAATATTAAAATATGAAATTAATCAATTCAACAAAAATTTAAATAATAGGTCTCTTATCGTTGTTGCCAATAAAATAGATTTGCCTGAAGCAGAGGTAAGAATATGATATAATGATCATTAAATTCTTTAAATTGAAAAGATCATATTTCTCAAAGATATGTTTACAGGAAAATCTAAAATTGTTAAAAGAAAAGATCGATATGCCTATTATACCTATATCTGCAAAAGTAGGTATTAATATATCAACTTTGTTAAAAGAGATTAGGGTATTATATGACAGAATAAAAGAAGAAAACGACAAATCTATGAATACGAAGGAAAGTTTTATATAATTTAAATGTATATATTTAAAAATACATAGTTGTAGAAATATTTTGTAAAAATGAGATTTAGTTCCAGTACTTTTTTATTTTACTTTTCAGCCTACTGTGTTTTTGTACAAAAATGAAAATCTTTTACAACAGCTTTCACTTCTGGTTGATTGAGTATTGTAGAAAACCATCTGTTTAAATTCGTATATTGTTTTCTTAATTCCGGAGTTAAAATGTGTTCGTAAAGTGGTAATAATACACTGAATATTGTAACATCCGCGAGAGAAATTCTTTCATTAACGAAATACGTTTTTTTAAGCAATGTATTATTTAACTTTTTCAATGAATTCGATGCGTCTTCTTTCGAAGTTTTCCAATCAAATTTAATATTTTTGGGTATTGTTATTTGACAAGACGATAAAATCCAACCTGTAACTGCTGGTAAAAGGTGATTATTCGTGTAACTAATCCACTGTAGTATTTCGCAAAAAGCAAATAAATCATCTTCTAATTTTAATTTAGGATCTGATAAATAATAAGCGATGGCACTACTATCACTAATTTGAATATCACCAATTTCTAAAATCATATCTGTTTTAGAATTCTTATCGTCTTCCACATATTTTATTTGAAGATTTTGATTGCAGTATTGTGCTACTATTTGAACTTTGTAGCTTTTAATGCTATTTTTATTTCCGAAAATTGTTAATTTTTGAGATTTTGTTGCATCCACTGAATTCGTATTTTTTACATTAGTGGTTGAATTAAAAGTAGGATCTAAAAAATAACAAAATAATTTCTTCTCTTTTTCCATTAATTAATTTTTTAAGAAAGAAATTGATAATTAATTTTACCTTGAATAGTTAATTTCTCATTTACAATTCCAAGTTTTGAATTAGCAAATTCTTTAGCTTTTTGTATTATTTTATAAAGGGAAGAAATATTTGGGCCTGAAGCTTGAGCAGATTCAGCTTTTCCACCGCCTTTACCTCCCAAAAGAGGAGCGATCTCTTGAATCCATTCATTAGCCTTCAAACCTTTGCTTATAGCAGACTAAAATAATTATAATAATCAGTTTGACATATACTCTTAGATTACACTATTTGCTTTTTTTCCTTTTCTTTACTTACTTTAGGTACAGTACTAAGGACAAATATTTTCTTGGCATCTTCATCAACACTTATTAATAATGCACTAGTGTTTGGAGATAAACTTTTAATTTTTTTCAATGCAGAATCTAAAGCTTTTGTATTACTAAATGCTTTCAATACTTCTACAAATACAGCACAGCCAATATTTGATTGAATCATCTCTTGAACGGACTCAACTACTGCATTAGCAACAGCAGCCTTAGCTAATCTTTCTTTATCATCGAGTGATTTTTTTAATTCTTTCAACATTCCACGCATTTTATCCTATATTGAAAATAAAAAACATAAATAATTGAAAATTTATAAAAATCAATTATAAAGTCATACAATTAAATATACCTTCTTCCAACTAGGAATTGTAGCATGAGATACGTCTTCATTTAGTTCTACTATTTGTTTAACATACTCTTTAGAATGTATACTACTTTTATCAGTGTCAATAGTATTTTTCAACTGATTTAATTTATCTTCTAATAGAGCTGCTTTTTTAAGTGCTTTTTTTGCTTCAGGCCCAGTTAGAGCAACTATACGTCTTATACCTTTAGCAATAGCTTCTTCGCTGCTTATGACAAAATCACCAATGTGTTCTGTATTATGTAAATGTCTGGAATATAAAAATAACTAAAAAATATATATTTTTATTAAACATATTGGTTAATAAAAAGATATATTCTTACGTTCCACCACAAAATTCTACACTGGTCTTTAACGCAGCATCATTTAAAGGATCTTTTTCCAAATCTTCTATTGGTATACCAACACTAACTATTCTAACAGGATCAGGATAAGTTTCTTCGAACATAGCACGTAATCCTTTGATAGTTTTAGCTAATGCCAGATTACTTTCTTTAGCAAAGATATTTTTTTTCTGTTTTATTATATCATTCGTAATTTTCTCTGTTTTTTTCACTTGATCCGTAGTCATAGCTCCTGTAACATAAAAATATAATTAATAGAAATTTTAAATATATAGTTTGATAAAAAAAATAGTACTTTTAATAAACCTTTATTAGTGAAGTCGAAACGTAATTTGTCAGGTGCAACTAAAGATCCTTTTTGATCGGCTTCTAAACCCAAAACTTGCCGAAGTGCATGGTTAAGAACATGTGTTGCTGTATGATTACTCATTATTAGACGTCTACGAGTAGTGTCAACGTTTAGATGAACCTTATCACCCTTCTTCAGCACTCCTTCTCCAACTGTACCAATATGTAATACATAACCACCTCTAACTTGCACATTCGTAATTCGTATTTCAGTTTCCTAAAATGTTAAATAAAAATTAGAATATTTGTACAATATATTTGATTGTATAGAATGTTATTAAATATTTAGTGTTTTAAAATAATATATATTTACTTCATCATCAACTTTAACTAAAAATCCTTCGTCATATATTTGTCCACCCTGTTCTGCATAAAAATTTGTCTTATCTAACAATATTCCAACTTCTTGTCCAGAATATACTTCTTCAACGAAAGTTTTCGCGTGTCTTAAAGCAATGACAGTACTAGTGCATGATTGAAACGAATATTCATCATACGGATCTTTGCCTTTTACATTGTAATTATATTTTGGTAAGTCATTGGTCATTGGTATTCCTGTATTTTGCAATTCTGTGATTGCATGAACGTCCAAATTAATTTGATCATCTACTCCTCCAACTTTACTTTGAGAGATAAGCTAAAATAAATGATATAATAAAAATAATAATTCTTATCATTAAAAATATAAATAACACAAATATTACAATCATTTTAATACCTGCGCTTGTTTCTTTGCTTCCTCATAAGCAACCATATCAACTTTTAAACCTTTCTCTTCAGTCATAAGTTGTGTTAAATCAACTGGGAAACCATATGTATCATACAGACGCCATGCAACATTTCCTGGAACAATCTTAGAAGATTCGAGTTTTGATATAGTTCGATTTAATAAATTTCTTCCACGTGATAATGTTTTTAAAAATTGAGTTTCTTCTTCATTTATTATATCAATTATACTTTGAGGATCTTTTTTTACTTCTGGGAATACATCACCTAGAAAAATAAATAATAGAATAAGATAAATAGAAATATAGATAAAATATATAAATAAATTAAAATAGAATAAGATAAACAGAAAAATAATAAATCTTATAAAATTGATACTTACCAAGTAACTCTACAACAACGTTTACCAAAGATGCAAAGAAACCAGGTTTTGCATTTAATTTCTCAGTGGCATAACGTACGGCACGTCGCAAAATTCTTCTTAAAACATAACCTAAAGCAAAAAGAATTAATTATTAAAATAACATAATTTAATGTAAATGAAATATTTATACCAATATGTAATTTAACCTCTTCCAGTATTATCAGGCATTCCTCCATCCGCAAGAGCAATAGTTATTGTTCTTGCATGATCTGCCAAAACTCTATATGCCATATCAATTCCATCTTTATCAGCATTTCCTACTCTTCCTTGATAAGGCGATACTCCGGTACCTTTTTGAATAGCTTCAAAAAGAGGCATAAATAAGTCAGTGTCATAATTAGCTCTTTTATTTTGAATAACTGATACTAAACGTTCTAATCCTAAACCACAATCAATATGTTTTTTCGGTAGTGGTTTTAAAATACCATCTGATTCTCTGTAAATTCAATTTGTATTGTTCAATATCATAGAAAGTATTATGAATATGCAAGTATCTGTTATATTCATATTACCGATTATATTGAATAAATACAAGATTCCAAACTTCTAAAACATCTGGATCATCCATATTTACTAAATGAGCAGCTTCCCTATTACCAATTCTATCATAATGTATTTCACTGCATGGTCCACAAGGACCAGTTTCTCCCATTTCCCAAAAATTATCCTTCATGTTTCCTGGTAAAACATGTGAAGCTGGTACCCTATACAAAAAGTGAAATGGATTATAATACGTGCATTTGAATAAATATATCTGGATGTTTTAACCATAAAGTAAATATTACTTATAATATCTTTAATTACCCAAGAGAAAGCCATATGTCTTTGCATTCGTTATCAGGATCTAATCCAGATTTTTCGTCTCCTCCAAAATATGTAATGTATAATCTATCAGATGATAATTTTAAATTAACTGTTAAATACTCCCAAGCCCATGAACAAATTTCTTTCTGAAACATTTTGTTATTTTATTAAAAATAAGTCTTATGAGCATAATTAGCATACGAAGACATACCTTAAAATAATCACCAAACGACCAGTTACCCATCATTTCAAAGAAAGTATGATGATATACATCTTTTCCAACGTCGTCTAAATCATTATGTTTACCTCCGGCTCTTATACACTTTTGAGAATTAACAACTCTTACCCATTTTGCCATATCACTATTAGGATCCACCGTACCAAGAAATATTGGTTTGAACTACAATAAATCATATATGATAATTATACATAATGTACCCAAACAATTTATTTTTATTTAGATTATATATTAGAGAAACAGAATATTATACTTGATTCATTCCAGCATTGGTAAAAAGTAAAGTTGGATCATCGTGAGGTATTGTTGAACTTGAATGAACATATTCGTGCCCTTTACTTTTAAAAAAGTCAATGTACGATTGACGAATTTCCTTAGCTGTCATTGACTGACTCATTTTTATCTTTGTCCCTTTTTTGGCCCTTGTAGAGTAACACTAATCTATAATTAGTATTTATTTATAAATTTAACACCATATGGAAATGGATTACATCAGCTGTTTTAGCACAAATTAAAAAAATATATTATCATCTACGAGAAAAAAAAATATTTCTCAAACAAGATTATTTTATAACACGTACCGTAACTTTTTGTATTTAAATCAAAATTATTAATTAATGATAATTGATGATATTTGAAACGCAAATGTTATAAACCGTGTAGCCGACACATGTGAATGTTACTGATTGAAAGTATTGTGAGGAGAAAGGTAAGCAAACACGTGTATGCAATTTACCCCTCCACTGCTGATAACCTCCAATTAAAAAGAAACTTTTTAAAAATTTTTTCACTGTAGTTTTACAATATTTGCAATATTGATTGTAATAGTAAGTGAAAAAAAAACATAAATAATTGTAGATAAATTCTACAATTAATATTTATAATTAATTATAAATTCGTTTAGATTAGTCGTCAATTCTCATATTAAAATTCCGCCATTGCTCTTGTAGTTCATATATGTCCTGCAACTATCGCTGAAGTTGCACACGCACTTTAAACGAAACATGGTGAATAACCTTTACGCGTGAAAAGTTAATTAAAATCTATCAAAATGCCGTTTATGATAGGTGCAGCACCTATACGTAGAACACTCAAGTATCTACAAGCAGGAAAATTAGTTTTTAAGGATAAAATACAAATATTTGCAATTAATTATAATACTAATGGAAAGCATCATCTAGGGGCCAGGTAAAATTTTGGTTATATATTTGGATATTATCAAAGTACCATTTTTAGAGATGTTATATTTTTGCAATGATTTTATGTTTTAGGGATTTCATATTTTGGTACTTACCACAAATACAATACAAAAATCCGGATGTACAGATTGTTACATTTAAAAACATGACACCGTCTCCTTTTATTAAATGTTATTATGGTATGTAATTTTCAAAATTATTTGAACTACACGGTAATATTGTATTACAGTATTAGTATTAGTATTAGATTATATATGTTGTAAAAAATATATAATAAATATTATTGTTCTTTGACAGAAAATGGAAAAACAATGTTAATAGATATAGATAGTCAATCAAAAGAAGATATTATTCAACATCTTATTAAAGTTGTTGGTAAATCGGAGAAACTTTTAGAGAAAGAGACTATACTCAAAGAAAAGAAGGATAATCCTGCTAATTTCGGTGTTGGTTGTAAAGTTGGTTGTATATGTGAAATTCCTGGGCAAGTACCTTGTCCTGGTGTAGTACCTCTTCCTTATCATATGCGTGGAAAAACACGTATGAAAAAAGATTTGTAATATAGATTTTTTTAAATATAAAATTAATGGTATGTCTAAGTAAATAATAGATATACTTTCATATAATTTAAAAATCCTGTTGTAAAATTTATTATATGTTTTTGTTTATTATAAAAAGATTTGATACAATATATTATGAAAATACAAGTACGTCATGTACATACATATTAAGCATAGCATTATCAATGAATTAAAATAGTTACATTTGTGGTGCTTTACATTTGCCTGCACCGTATAGGAATCATTTACACGCACACACACATGCACACACAAGAGAAAAATCAGTAATTTTATGCTTTTTCTATGCTTTTATAAATAGAAATGATATAAATATAGATGACGATAATAAAATGAAAAGAATTCCATACTGTATTTTTCTCCATATGATCATTCAAAATGTGTCATTTATGAAAAATGTATATAGACAGTTTGAGTTATCTTCTCGGCTTATAACGATTATATGGCTTATTATTGTGATGATGGTTTCCGCGATTATGATGGCGCGTAGATGTGGACGGTTTTTGGTTTTCTGTTCTCTGATATAAATGTATGATAGGAGATCCATCCAAAGGTTTGTTTAATTCAAATTCTTCTTCCGATTCTTTCATTAATTTTAGCTTTGCTTCTATTGCTTGTATAGCTGTCTCACGACTATGGAGATTAGATTACAATTAGTATCCATATTAGAAATATATATTGAAATTAAGAACCTACCTTATTTTTTTATCTTCTTTCTTTGCGCCTGCTAAAGCAGGTATATCTATTTTTGGCTTTGGTTTTTCTATGTCAGGCTACAAATAAATTAATATAGAATATATCATTTCTATTAAATTATATACAATTATATTTGTACAGTTTCTTCACTTACCTCTGTGACACTATGAGCCCACCTTACTACTATATTTTTAGCACCTACTTTTAAATTATGCAAAGCGTCTTTAGCTGCTTCTGCATCTTCTATCTTTTTGTAAGTAACAAATGCATAACCTCTTGGTTGACCAGCTTGTGGACCTGACCGGTGAAATAGCAGGTCGAACTTTTCAATTGTTCCATGTTTTTGGACGAGTTTCAGGAGTTGGTACCAGTTGACAAATAAACAGTTAGTTTTTCAAATAGTTTAATAAACAACAAATGGGTCATTGCTTAATATGATATTTTTTGTTGATCTATTAATATATCACATACAAATTGAGAAAACGAATGACTCATTTGAAGAAATCTAATATAATCATGCAAATACTTACTCATTAATCCTAAGATCTAAGTTGCCCACCCATAGTCTTCTATCTTCTACCTGATTTGATTTAATAGGTTCTAATGGCAAAGGAACTTTAGCACCTGACTGTAACTCATAATCAAAATTAACCAACGATTTTGTGATTATCATAAGAAATAATATTTAATATTTATTAATTCTTTATAAGTAATCTTAAGGAAATATATCAAATGTATCCGCGATTAAATTTCTAGAAACTTACCTCCATACCAATGGGAGAGATAAATAAGCTTTATCACATTAATAACAAGAAACCCTAGCTAGTCTGTACTGATTCCAATATAAATCTGTAAATAAAATCAAGTAGCAGATTTTTCTATTATTTTTAAGAAGCCATACAGATATAAGTAATAGGTTATAATGTACACTTCAGTGAAGAACTATTTTAGAAAGAAAAAATATATGAAAAGAATTCCATTATTTTTATTACCTGAGGAAACTTTTACAATTAAGTGCGTCATTTTTTGAGATTTCTCAACGAGGTTAACATAATACATAATATCAATGAATTATATATAAGAACCGAAAACCAAACGTATAGCGTAAGTGACGTTCACAATGAGATTGTGTGCAACTAATTGCTATCTATCTATATACGGATATGAAGCTTGATTCCAGTAACAATGTTTTGCAAAGGCTTAGTGTGTGTTTTATGCGTATATTTACATGGCGCGGCGTCCATAGTATAATCACTGACAAGATGCGCCATCTGGAGTGTTATCAGATGATTGTTGCTTCAAAAAGAAACATTGCGAATAAAAATATATGTTAGTCGGAGTAATATATCCAATGTTTTATATTACAATTGATTTCTCCTATTTCTTACTACATTATTTTTATTCATAGTTACAAATTAAAATACTGACGACTATAAAGTTAAAAGTTACGTATAATTCGAGTGTAGTTACATTACATATAATTATTTAAACATAGCGTCATTCTTATGTATGCTTTATTAGAGATAAACACACGATAGTAAATAACTTCTTAGTGCGTTTATATCGTTTTCATCACATTCTACATTTTGAAGAGTAATCAGGTGACATGGAAAGAACAACTTTACCCGAACAATCGGCATCTCAAACGGAAACTGTCTTGGAGGGGGATAACACCGATTCTGGATCACAGGTATTGTTAGTTTATACGTCATTTAACTGATAATGCCGGTTACTTGTTATTCTGTAAGAAATAACAAATCTAACGTTTTTATACTATTAAAAAATCGATTGTAATCGTTATTGATCAAGACTTTTACTTGTCAACGAATTTTCGAATTTTTATATGCGAATGTCGTTATTTATATTTACAATAGTGAATTTGACCTATATTATTGTTTTTCTCCATTCCGAGTTATATTTGTGAGTAAAACAAAACATGTGTATTCTGTTTGGTTCTACTGTATTACACTCCACTGTAAAAACAAGATTTTTACCATTTTTATACAACATAAAAAAATGTAAGAATTTTTCTACTATCCCAGAGAATGATAGTTCTCCACTATCTGGGATTCGAATATTGGATCTCACACGTATAGTAGCTGGTCCATACTGTACTATGATCCTTGGAGATCTTGGAGCAGAAGTTATCAAAATTGAGAAGCCTGGTAATGGCGATGAAGCACGTAAATGGGGACCACCGTTTTTTAAAGGAACCCAAGAATCTACTTATTTTACTAGCGTTAATAGAAATAAGAAAAGTATATGCATCGATTTGAAGAAAGGAAGAGATATTATCTACGAATTGGCTAAGAAGTCTGATGTATTCGTAGAAAATTATATTCCAGGAAAGTTAGCAAAAATGAGTTTAGGATATACAGATATTAAAAAGGTAGCACCTCATCTTATTTATTGTTCCTTGACTGGTTATGGCTCAGAAGGTCCTTATGCTTCTCGACCAGGTTACGATGTCATTGCTAGTTCTATTGGTGGCCTTTTACATATCACAGGTGCTAAAGATGGGCCTCCGTGTAAAGTTGGTGTAGCTATGACCGATATGGCCACAGGTCTTTATGCACATGGTGCTATCATGGCAGCATTACTTCAAAGATTTAAAACTAAAGAAGGGCAATGGATTCAGTGTAATCTTTTATCTACTCAAATTGCTAGTTTAATAAATATCGGCTCAAATTACTTGAATGCTGGCCAAGAAGCAACGAGATGGGGTTCCGAGCATGAAAGTATTGTGCCTTATGAAGCTTTTCCAACTAAAGATGGATATTTAACAGTTGGCACAGGAAGTGATGCTCAATTCACTGAACTAATTCAAAAGATGCAGTTAGAATTAGATAGCAATAAATTTAAGAATAATATAAGTAGAGTGCACAACAGAAAAGAATTATTGAATATACTTAGAAATGAATTTAAAAAGAGAACAAATAAAGAATGGATGATGATATTTGAGGGATCCACATTTCCATATGGACCCGTTAATACTATAGGACAGGTAAATTTTTGTTCGGAATTCCAGGAGTTACATTTGTCAAGAAATATTGGAAGAAACTATCCAAAAATATTCTATAATAGGTTTCTATGTGTATTACATTATTTTTTAGGTTTTTGAAGACAATCATGTAAAACACATAGGATTGGTTAAAGAAATGGAACATTCTATTATAGGAAAAATACGAGTTGTTGGACCACCAGTAACATATAGTTATGCTAATAATAGTGTCAGACTTCCACCTCCAATATTAGGGCAACATACAAGTGAAATCTTAAAAGACATATTAAAATATTCTGATGATGAAATAAAAAATTTAACATCACAGAAAATTATACAGTGACTAAATTAAAGTATTATTGTTATTTATATTTTAATGATTATATATCCATTATTTTACAATATATATGTACAATATATACAATAATATATGATATTTTTATTTACGTAATAATTTTACAATTAAACAATATATTGTGTATTGTATAATAAAACTTATTTACATCAAGTTTATTTATCATTTCTTACAATTTTGGATAATATCCTTATAATCATATCTTATTAATGCAATCAATTTGTATTGTTTAGGATGTTCCAACTGTACATTTGCGGCTCAGAAAACCACGATCAAATAAAAAAGTACAATGGACTCAGGAAACTGTGGATAACGAGCATATGAATAAAAAGAAATCGAAGTGTAAGTTTATTCCAATGAATTATTATTCAGAAAATTATTCAAAATTAAATATATATTCAGTTTTTGACATTATGTTTAGGTTGTTGTATTTATAAAAAACCTAAAAGTTTTGGCGAAAGTAGTTCTGATGACAGTGATGACGAATGCGAACATTGCCATGGTCATAAGGATAATCATGAGAAGCCTCTACCAAATAACGCAGAACCGTCCGAATGTATGTGACTATACTATAGTAAATTATTAAATTAAATCATTTTATAGAAACAAATATTCAAGGAAAAATATTTTTCTATTTTTTTTAGAATGAATAGAAGCAAAATTAATAAATATATATATATTATAATTTTCTCGTAATAACAATTTCCCACTGTGAGAATAGGGTGTCCATGATGTCTTCCACATCAGTGTTACATAGGTTTTATCTGAGGAAAGTATAAGCATCCCAGGTTGGTTAATTAACTCTCTTAGTTCTTATTGCATTGTGACATTTAAATTGTGCATCTTATTGTTTGTATATATATTCAAATATATATATTTGAAAATAATATATATAATTTAATGAGCTTAATATTACAGGCACTGCAATCACCAACTATTATAAATATCATAAATTAAAGTCTTATTATAATGCGAAATATACAGTATTATGCACAGATGTTGTAAAGAAAGCTGCAAATACAGATTGCAGCATTATGTTGATGTTTTATGAAACGTGAGTGTATAATTTTATATTTGCTTTTTTAAAAGGAAGGACGATATAATATTAATATATTACATCTTAAACTGTTCAATTTTTTAATATTCTATAGAATTTCAAAATTCTTAAAACAATAAACTATTTAATGAATTTAATTTTTTTAAATACATATTTTTTAAACAATTTTATAACAATTTAATTAAGATATACGTATCTCTAATTATTTTCATTTAATTACTATAAATAATAGAGGTCCGTCATGGTTTTTTTATTATAATTGAAATTAATATTACTGATTTAAAAATCTCTCAAAGAATTTTATTTTTATTTAGTTATGGAAAATTTAAATTCTTGTATGGGTAGTTCATTAAAAATTTAGAAACATTTTATTTAAAATTAGATTTTATTGAAAAAATGTTCATAAATTTCGAATCAATATAATGAAATTTGATTTTCTAAACTTATCTTTCTTATTACATGGCCCAATAATATAAATATTGTGGGATGATTAGAATAGTAATATTATTTATATTATTTTTGATGTTAATTATTCACGATACGTTACTTTGCACTTAATTATATTTTGATGACAGGTACGTGACATGCTTAAGACTATATTCTTATTACTTGTTACATTATATTTTGTTTTAAGCACTGTATTCCGAAATATATCTTTCTACATCATTTTGAAAAAGTATTTTATACATAAATATGCTTTTTATCATTGAATAGAATAGATTTAGCAATTATATTTATTGTCTTTAATAAAGAATGATAATTAACTAATTATCCTTTATATCTTAATTAGTATTATAATGTATATCTAATTATTTAAGATATAATGATTATATGTACATACATAGAAATGAGCATACTAAACAGAAAAAATCAAACATGTCACGTAAAAAAATGGTCAAAGTTTACTAATAATTTTAATAATTCACGAATTTTTTAATAAACTGTCGAAAGAAATGTAACATAAATTTGTTATTTTAACCTTAAAGAATTAAAATATATTTATATGTGTGAGTATATATCGTACAATACAACATAGTAGCTTAATATTTGAATTGATTATTAAAAAGTTTATAAATATTGTTCAAGTAATGATAAAAATGTTTATCTGATAGAGAAAAAGTATATTCACTGATAAATTCGACGATGTATTTCAAGAAACTTTCACAATAGCTCACCATAGTTATTTATATATGTCATTCTTTATATAGAAATTTGAATATACTTTAAGAAGACAAGCATGTGCCAATACATTTATTTATATCCTAATTGAGCAAATAAAATAACATTTAATCATGTTGGTTCATTTAGTCATTATATAACAACAAATAGATTGTCAGTAAAAACATAAAGTAATTTAAAAGAAGATATTAACAGGAATATTAAACATTTAGTAAAAGTGTTAATTTTATATAATTATACAGTTGTATCATACTCAAAATTATACACACGCATACGCATATATGTATATTTATATATATATATGATTACATATATATATATATATATATATAATCTCTCATTTGCATTCACATTATGCATAAATGTGCTTTGTCATGTTTATATTAAAATTAATTCCACAGACAAGTGTTATAACCCAGTATAACAGGCTGAGAGATGATTCTTTAATCATAAGTTTTTAAATAGGAAATTTAATAGTCTTTAGTCAGTCAACATTACAACCGGGTTTATGATAACTGCTCTTCTTTCTTACTTCCATTCCTCGATTGAGAGAATGCTCATTTAAACCTAAGGATTTGACCATGGCTCGACTGCGCCATATCTTGACTGTATAATCATCGCTAGTTGTAACTAACATTTCGGGATCTTTTGGATTGAAAGCTACAGAATTGACAACGTCAGAATGAGGAAATTTAGTTAAACAAACTCCATAATGTCTATCCCAAAGATAACCATGTTTATCTTCAGCACCACTATAAACAAAAATATATTACATTGATAATTAAATTTAAATTAAAGTATTGATTTTTAAAAAACTGGATTCAAGAACAAGTAACATTTGTATTCACCTTGCCACATATTCGTTGCATACATCCAAAAATATAAAGAAACATTCATTATTTGGAGTATATGCCTTATGTGCCCTTAACATTGTTCCAACTTGTTTCAATGTTACTAGATCAATTACGTGAATATCTATTTCTTGAGCTATAGGTGGAGGTTGTAGCGGATTAGTAATAACATATCCTCTTGGCCAAGGCCTTGTATTGACATATAAATATCTGTAAAATTATTATTGTGTTCTTTTTATATTTTTTCTACTTACGCTATGCATGAGATTTTATTGAGTTAGTATTTCTGTTAGCATACATAAATCGTGAAATCAACGATACCTATGATCCGGAGAAAGACCCATTCCTATTATATGACCATGTAAATCAATCAAATGATCAACTTTGTCAAATCTGTCAGCCACCGCTTCATAATCCAACCAGTTAGTAATCAAGTTTTGTCCAGAGTTTTGTCTTTTTCGTTCCCTTTCTCGTTGCGCTATTCTCTCACGAAGTGATGGTCCTGGATCTAATCTTTTTGGAAAACTAACTAATTTGATCCTCTTAAAACCAACTTGATGAGGCGTGTATGTTTTTGATCCAGTTGTAAATATTAAAAATTTTTCTGGATTATTAGACAATTCATCAGAATCACTTTCTTCTGCCATAGATGATTCTGTTGATCAAAAATTATAGATTCAATAAGAAAATAATTATTCACAAACATTTAATATATGTATGTATGTATATTTTTTGTACTTTAAATTGATTATTTACCTGAATCACTCTCTTCAGTTGATGTATGTTGACTTTCATTTTCATTTTCACTTTCATTTCCTCCTTCATTTTCTCTTTCATTTTCCTTTTCTTTTTCATTTTCATTTTTATTTTTAGTTTCATTTTCATTTTCATTTTCATTTTCATTTTCATTTTCATTTTCACTATCACTTTCACTATCAGTTTCGTGTACTGTTTTTTCTTTTTGAACTTGTCTATATTCTTTATTGTATTGTATAGGACTGGCATATTCAAATCCATCGCCAAGCTTTATCCAATTCATAAAGCATCCTTCTATCATACTGTACCTATTTAGATAATTTTATATTATTTTTTAATATATAATTAATTTTCATGCATCAATTTTTATGTAATTAAAAATATATTAATTATATGAAATATAAATAGCATTACTGTAATCTAGATGAGGCATGATGAAGTACAACTGGTTCTTCCTGTGGCGAATCATTAGTTGAAGATGTTGCTACATGATTTTGAGCATTATCTTCTTTGTTATTTGACGATAAAGGTTGATCTTCTGGGTTTTCAGGAGCATAACAATTAGCAACCATAATTGCTCTTATTGAAGAAGCATTTCCATTATAAAACCTACGAGTTATTTATTTTCAACATTTTTGTCATTTTTAAATTAACAATGATTGATGCTAATAAATAAAATATATTATAGTATGCATGCATACCTAAACAGCTGTGTCATGATGGGCACATATTCACTTGCTGATTCTTGATTAGCCTTATTTAGCCAGAGTACGCTTGTACTAACCAGGTGTGCAAGCCAATGTAAATTTCCACTTAAAAGGTAATGTTCACTATACCAAGTACCAAATATGTCATATGGCTTATTCGCTACTCTGCATTGAAGTTGAAAGCCAGCTGTAATGAAAGAAATAATAAGAAAATAATAGATACAAAGTACACTAAATTTTTAACGATAGAATCATACAGATTTTTTGAACTTTTTTAAATAGCATTGTTATTTGAACTTACGTGCTACTTTAAAGACAGCTATTTCTCCTGATGTACTATGTGGTGTACCAAAATGTACACCAGAGACAAGGAGTAAAGTATCATTAGAATTAAACTGCGAAAATTGAGTATATTTCCAGCTAAATTTTTTCATATCATTAAGATATATAATATTAACTGGATGTTTACTTTTCCATACCTATTAATCATTTTAACTTATACGTAAGAAGAAAACACACAGTAACAGTTTATAATATTTATAATGATTGTAAATAATATTATAAAAAAAAAATTCAAATGAACATACAAGAATAAATCCATCTTTTGAACACGTTGCAAACATTTTGCCATTGTGCGAAAAACTAACATGCAGTACTTGATGCGAATGTTGATTGAGTACTTCGGTTTCTATTAAAGGAGTATGATATGTTAAGCGCTTAAATTCTTCAAACCAGGAAGTCTTTCCTAAAACATGTATATTTGTTATAAATGGACTTTGTTAGGCAAAGTGTATCGTAATCATCGGATTTATTTTATCATGTATGATAATATATAAATAAAAATTACTTAAGTATTATAATTATCGAACAAATATTAAACGTAACTTACCTGGCATTATACCGATATCAGAATCTATTTTAAAGGTCTGATAAAATAAGTCTCTCCAAAGAAATTCATCTCTGTATACTTTGTTCCATGTTCTACATACTTCTCCTGCTGTTACCAATTCTCTTGGTGTTAAGTATTGAAAAATAGTGAGAAGTATGGAATCTGGCATGTAATACCAATTATCATTTCTTTCTGATATTTGACTTGAATCTTCATTTGTACTAGTTTCTTCGTCGAGACTTTCGACACTATTTCTTCCATTATCTATAATATTTTCATCCACATCCATTCCTAAATGCAGTTCCTTATTTACTGGAACAGCTGATATCTGTCAGTAGTTGTCACTCACACTATTCCACTTATAATGTCAGACAAGGAAATGCAGGTACGTGCGCAGTAACGATTTATACCAATTGGTTGAAATTTAAGCGGTAAATTTAAAACATTTACAAAATTAAATCAATCGACATGTAATAGATTTTAATTATATTTGTTAAAATCCTAATGTTGTGATAATAATTTGATAAAAAAATCTTTTTTGGTTTTATTTAAGTATTTATTAATTAATATGTATTAAATATTACAAAAGACGAACTTCATAATGATATACATATGAAAATTATGTAAATTTAAGGCATATGATTACTATATTTGAATGCAGTGTTTAAGTTAAGGTATTGAACTATAAAGTAAGCTATACTTTATTATAATTAGTTATCCATTTGATTAGAATCATCGATTTCTTTTGTTCTATATATTAAATGATTAATATAAATTGAAAGATAATGTTAAGAAAAATTTCAAATGAATTTTAAATTCGAACAATAGGATTGTTTATTTAAATAATATCGCTCGTATTTATTTATTATACGATAAAACTAGAAAAGATTATACAAATCAAATCTTAATCTCTAAAATTAATAATCTGTATTAATTTGACTTCCAATATTAATAAGTACAACAGACTACTGTAGTACCGGAAGATTAAAATTCTTTTTTAAGATTAATCTTTTCTTAGTTTCCTTTTTCAATGTAATAATGAAATATTACATTGGTCTTCCCATTCCACGACCTTCGGAATCGTTAGAACTCCTTGGATTTTTTATTGTTTCATCTACAGAAAGAATCAAACAGGCAGCTTCAGTTGCAGCAGTTAAAGCATTGATTTTTACTACAGCAGGTTCCCAAACACATCCTTCCATATTGTCAGCTATGTCCTCAGAATTAATATCAACGCCATACCAATAAAGACCTTTATGATGCTTTTGCCGCAATTTATTTAAAATATTTGTTGCATCAAAACCAGCATTGTCACACAATTGTCTAGATTATAAAAACGAAAGTGATTATATTTTCTGATATTTATAACAAATAAAAATTAATTTATATAGAATCTAACCTGGGTATAATTTCAAGAGCTCTTGCCAGTGCACCAATTAACAACTGTTCTTTTCCTGCAATTGTACGGGAATAATCGCGCAAAGTTTTCGATAATTCCATTTCGATACTTCCACCACCAGCAACAATGGCATCATTTTTAACCATACGTCTAACAACCATAATAGCATCGTGAAGGGATCTTTCGGTTTCTTCCAAAAACTGTTCAGCTCCACCACGCAAAACAAATGTACAAGTTTTAGCATGACGACATTTACGGAGCACATTGAATCTAAAAATAGAACAAATTTATAAGAATATATAAACGATCTTAGAAATTGTATTCAAATAAACGAAAAAGATTATTTATTACCTTTCGCCACCAATTTGCTTTTCTTCAAAAAGATCACAATCTCCAAGATCTGAATCTTTGATGTCATGCACAGTAGTCAAAATGTTTCCACCACAAGCTTTCATAATTCTCTTCAAATCTTCATCAGGAACTCTACCAGCGCAAAACATATCTCTATCGGCAAAGTATTGTGTCGCTACATCTCCAATTGGCAATTTAGATAATACTACATTTGCCCCAATTTGCCAAATCTTTTCAAGTTTATCATATAAAATTTTCCATTCCGCGTCAACAATCTTTTGATATTCTGCAACATTATCTACACGAACTTCGGCATTATCTCTCTCCGCTTTGAGTTCCAATTCGATGTTTAATAAAGCAATTTTGCAATTGCTATAGTTCTTAGGTTGCATTTCAAATCCAGCATATGAAAAAGTTTTCTTGAATGCAACACCTTCAATTAATTCTGAATCCTCTAAAGCTCCGCCGGATACCTATATTTTAAATAAATAATAATAAGTTTAGACCGAGAGTTTATTATATCTTATACTTACATGTATTATTAATAAACAAAATTACAATACCTTCTTAAAACCGATCATATTTAAAGGCAATAAATCATCTAACATCAAAACAGCTTTGACGACTAGTTCGCTGAAGTACTTTTTCTGCTGATGAATTAACTTTGAACTCATGGAAGTGGCAGCGCATGACCTCAAAAGGTTTTCTTGATTTTTAAGATCATCCTTATTCATTTTAATACTTAATTCATTGATTTTTTCAATTGCAATATTTAGTGCACGACGTAAAGCTTTAATTACGATACGTGGATGTACACCCTCTTCAATAAATGGTTTCATTTGTTTTAGAAATTCTCCTGCTAATAAAACAACACTGGTCGTACCATCGCCAACCTATAGAAAATAAAATATTATAATTAAATACATTTTAGCTGTTTAAAATTATTTTTACTTATATGTTGGATATTGGTGAAGTAATCTCATTACTATAAGAAATTACTAGTCTAGATATCCTATGTTTAATTTTCTCTAAGCAAAGAACAATTGCATTACATTTGTACACTTTTGTTCTATACTTTAATAGAGATAAAATATTACAATAATTTTTGTAATAATATAATTAAATTTACCTCAGCATCTTGAGACTTAGCAATGTCTACCAATGTCTTAGCAGCAGGATGTACAATTTCTAATAATTTTAATATAGTAGCACCATCATTAGAAATAGTACTTTTAGAGTTTTGATCGACAATAAGTTTATCCATACCACGAGGACCTAATGTGGTCCTCACAGCATCTACGACTATTTGACACGCATTTATATTTGATATTACTTGTTGTTTTCCTTGAGATGCATCTGTGCCTTCTTTCAACAAAATTATTTGAGGTTGCTGAAAATTAAAATTGATAATATTAAACATAGTATTAAAATAAATTATCCTTTTTTTGTAATTAACAAAAATTAATATTACTCTCATATATCTTCCCATCTTTTCTAATTTTTATCCCTCCAAATTTTAGTATTATGTTTTTCTAATAATCTATTAAATATTTTTTATCAATGTTACGCTTGATTGTATGACGCTATGTAAAACAATTGAATTAACAGTTTAAAGTTATTCATTTATTATCTATAAAATATTTAACAAAGAAAAACGCAAAGTATGAATTTTTATTTCAGAAACTGTAAAAGTTTATAGATATTGTCTTTATACTTCAAAAATGACTATTAGTACCGGCTACCATTAGTGGGCGTGAGGTAAAATTAATTTCCTTATAAGGTTAGAAGAACTTAATGTTAAATAAAATCTCATTAAACTTGTATGTAAGTATAATTATGTGATCATAGTTTTAATTATGGAAAAAGAAATATATAACTAAATTTAACTAATAAAAAATGGAAATGGATAAATCAATTTAAAAGAATAATATAAAAGATAATGCACGGCTAGCATAGAAAAATGAAGAAATATTAAAACATTTTGTTTCATACAAAAATTGAAACTGGCATCTCAAAAATTTATGCTTAGTAATAGTTTATATAAAAAATACCTACCATTTTTAAAAAATTCCCTACTTAACTTTCTTTTTAAATTTATTTATCCAATGTGCTTTTCAAGAAAGAATCGGAATCTTGAGTTCAGTACAAATTGTCTCAAACTATATATAAATGAGAGGTACGAACTTCTACAAAGGAATAAAATTATATTTCTATTTACATTATCGACAGAGTCGTTAATCTAGTTATATGAAATTAAATATAAAACATATATATAACAATTAATATTATTGATATTGTTTTTTGAATAAAAAATATACTTAAAATTTTTAAATATTATACAATAATATACGTATAATTATTCTCTCAATCAGCGACAAGCAACGGCATTAAGATGCATACATATGAGAAAGATAAAAACAGAGAACTAGCCTTTATTGAATACCTCACGAATATTGCGTTCCCGCCTTTTATATTGCAGTTCGAATTTGCTTTTGATATTTTATAAAGTAAAAAGAATTAAATAGTAAAATAAAACTGTTCTTTAATTATCCATTTAATTATAATTTATGTGAAAGTTAAAAGCTTAATAAGAATGTACAGAAAATTGACAATTGTTTCGTAGAAAAATATTCTAGCAAGAGTATAATGAATAAAGTTTTTTAATAAATAAATACAATTTTTTAAGGTAGTTTATTTACAACAAAGTAAGTAAAAACAAACTAAAATTATAATTTTGTTAAACGATTATTAAATACAATAAAAAATAACAAAATGTTTCTGTATCTTTTTTAGGTTAACAACTTATTGTTACATATGTGCATATATTACTTGTATTTACATAAAAAACAAATTCTGTATACATTTTAATATATGAATATATGTTACACGCATTATTTAATTTGTTTTAATGGGAAGATTGAAATAAAATACATTCAACGATTTCCCTCATAGATTTCGAAATTACATAAGATTTCGTATATTTGGGATAAACATATGAAATAGAAGATATTTTTTAATAAGCACGTATAATAGCTGAAATTTCGTATACGAGTGGTAAGATAAATTTTCTAAAGGTATACTGTTACGCGACATTACCCGGGATCAAGCTCCACCTACACATTTATTTTTAATCATTGCCAGGTGGTAAAATGTCGCTGTTTATGCGCGCACGCGTACATAAATATACAAGGTGTCCTAGTAATTACTGTATTAAATTAAAAAATTTTAATTTTATTATTTACTAAAAATCATCACACATGTACGTTTACGTTTTGCAGAGTAGTGCCAGGTTTGAATCAGAGTTTCATTAGGATTTGGTTTAGGGTTAAATAGAAAATTTTTTTTTAGTAAAATAACTTTTGAGACATCCTGTATATACATATATATAAATATACAGTTTTCTGTCTGATACATCGTTCAGCGATTTAACCGAAAGTCGTCGGAGTAGAAAGTGAGCTCATCGATTACGTTGATAATTTTGTGCTTTTTTTTTTATTTTACATTTTTATTTCGATGCACAATTTGCTTCTCTATGATTCTGTTCTCAACCATATTATTATTATTTTCTGATTATTACAAAAGAAAAAAAAAAACACTGTTAAATCGTGTTTTCACTCAAGCTGTTCATCTTTTCCTATCTTCTCCTATTGAATTTGTCTCTAAGTGTTAATTTGTTGCTTCTGACAATTAATCGTTATAATTACGAGGTAACGAATACATTTCATTATAATTTAATATCCATGTATAACGAGAAATATATTTAATTTATTAATATATAATTAACATAAGTTAAATTAACGTATTCGTTTGCGCGGGAAGTATCACTTTTTTAATATTCTATGTTTATTAACAGAAATAAATGAATGATTTAACATATGCAAGAAAAATATTGTACAATGGTGTAGATGTTAAGAAATATATTCTGTTTTTGTTAATTTTTAATTAACAATTTGAATGCTTTTGCCTGATTAATTGTTCAAAATCTATGATAATGAACTAGATCGGTCTTCTGGAAATCTTTCTGAATCTGCTAAGTGACCTTAAAGTCAGTGCGAATGCGCAAAATTTTACCCCCACTTAATATCCACGAGCCAATGACAAATCGATATATTCGAAATTTTTACGCGAAAGCTTGAAGCTTGAACTATTCTTGTCGGTAGTAGCAACTACAGAGTTTGCAACGAGTGGTCATGTTCAATAAAGATTGTGAGTATTTTAATTTTGAAAAGTAGACACTTTTCAAGACCTTTCACAAATTCATCTATAATCTCTTCTTTTATAATTAATCATTTAATTTAATTCTCATTCAACGTAAAAGCAAACAAATTTGTTATCCTTATCCTTGTTCATGTTTTATTATTTTATAAGATGATAAAATAATATAAAAAATTTAATTTAAGTTTTAAATATTATAAAAAAAAATGTTATACATTGTAATTTAATAAAACAAATTATTAATATAATTGTTTGTTTTTATCTATTGTTTTTATTTATATATATATATATTTTTCTAAATAATTTTACTATAACAGAATAAAACACACGATAACAATTTTTCATAATTATATCTGATCTATTAAATATGATAACGATTATGTCACGATATATCTTATCTTATAATAAAGAAAAATATTACTATTGTTTTTATATTGAATTGATTACAAAATATTGATCAGATAATAATTTGATATTGAACAAAATTTATTAAAGTGAAGAAGATCTCAAAGAGGCGAGTCTCTTTTGAAGTAGGCCAAGTACAGGTTCGCTGTTTAAAAATGTATGTCATGTGTTAAAAAAAGGCTTTAAAGCCATCCATCAGATTTTATATATTTAGAATGGGAAAAAAAATAAAAAGAATAAATACGAGAAGGGTGCTAGCTTTTGCATAATTTATAAATCCAGTGTAAACGTTTATTTTCTTTTAAAACAAACAGTAAACATTAATGAGATGAGCGTTTTTAATTTAACCTTCTAACTTGCTAATGACTAATTTATTATGTACCGCGAAACAAGTGACTGTATGAAAATGAATAAATAAATTTTTCACATATTCTCTCATAGACAAAAATAAAAAAATAAACATATATATTTTCTTTAAAAATGATTAATCGAAGAAATAAGAATGTAAAATTGCAGGCTAAGGAAAGATTAAATACCTGCATTAGGGATACCTGCAGAATACAAACAGAAGACTTATCCAAATCAAGTTCAATAAAATCGAGTTCGTTAGAAAATATGAAGACAGTATGGGTGATCGGTGGTCCTGGCTGTGGGAAAGGAACCCAGTGCGATCGTATAATCAAAAAATATGGATTTTTACATTTGAGCAGTGGTGATCTTTTGCGAGATGAAGTAGCAAGCGGTAGTCCTAGAGGAGCCTCGCTACAAGAATTAATGTCGAAAGGGTTGTTCGTGCCAACGGTAAAAAATATTCGGTTTTTTACTAATTCGACTGTTTAATTTCGATACAAAATTATTATTCGATTTAACGATAAAAATATAGAAAGAATGATCTATTTTTTCAGTAGGATATTGTGTTGGATCTTATAAAAGAAAAGATGGAAAAAGCACGAACCGAAGGTACCACCAAAACAGGTTTCCTTATAGATGGATATCCTCGTGAATTGGAACAAGGAATCCTTTTTGAAAAAAATGTAAGATATCAATATCCTTTTTTCCATTCAAATTAATAATATTAATTTAATTAATAGGTTTGTCCGGTTGATCTCATTTTATTCTTTGATGTATCTAATGAGACGATGACCAAAAGGCTTCTCGGTCGTGCAGCAGTATCTCAAAGAGCTGATGATAATGCTGAAACCATTAAGAAAAGGATCGAAATATTTAATCTAAAGAATGGCGAAATTGTACAAAAGTACGAGGACAAAGTTGTCAGGGTATGATTTAATCTTTTTGTTAACATTTTATATATGCGCGAAATATTTTTCACATATGCCGCAGATTATTGCGCAATACCTTTGACAATTTTTTGAAGTACATTTGATACCATCGACAAATCACATAACATATAAGCAACACACGTTCGAATAATCTTTATTATATCTTTGATTTAATCAAATGTTTCCAGATTAACGCCGAAGGAACCGTCGATGAAATATTCGACGAAGCTTGCAAAGCGCTCGATCGTTTGTTGGCTTAATGTTTTGGCAAAGCCCACAACTTTTGTGAGCTTTTCTCAAGCATAGCCTAATTGTCTGTCACGTCCAGAAGAGATTTTAAATTTTAGATAGATATATTAAGCAATACGAAGTGTGTGATCATAACGTTGACATTATGTACCTGTCCTAAAAATGAAAAATTACTTGGATTAGTATGACGTAACAGAAATTTTTATTTCATTCTTTCTCGTCTAAGTCCGAGAACATTCGGTATTTTTACGATTTATTTTAGGAAATCAACTTTACGCAACGCTTTCTAATACGTTTTATTCATTAAGTATTATCAAAATATGAACTTCAAATCATTAATTCCTAGGATGAAGAGTCTCAAGGAAATAATTGATTTTACAATTGATTTTATGATCGTTTTTTTTTTTTTGCAAAAGAAAATAATTCCGACTAATTCATGCCTACTACTATTACAATGGAATATAATTAATTTTGTTATTTCTGTAAATGATATAAAAATTGAATCAAGCAATATTATACTATTAAGCTTTCCACGCCATGATTTCGATCGATACTATGAATGCACAATAAATTGTACATTGGAATTATTTCTGAAGTCTAGTTTATTTTATTGATTATCGATCAGATGATTATGTAAGCTTTTCTTTTTCATTAGATAGCACACATCTATTTTAAATCATATGTACTTTATTATCACCACACAAGTACGATCTTTTGGTAGTTTTAATTTCAATTATGTTGCATTGTTAGCTCATCAACTCTAATCGGATGTTCATCTGACATTTATTTCCTTTTCCTAATCGCATGAAAATTTATTTCATTCCATGCTATATTACACTTTAAAGTACAATCTTCAGTCTTTATACAAATTTTACTCGTCGAATTTGTAATTTATAAAAATGAATTATTTCATAACATTTACTGTTTTATTCTTAATACATTTTTTATTGAATTCGAGTGATTGCGACCGTTGTTGTGCTATCAATCTCCGAAAATTACCGTCGTATAAATTGATTCGTATCGGAGTACGTTCGAATGAAACAATTATTTCAAGAAAACTAGTTCATCATTTGCACGAATGCAAAGAATTTGCTGCATCGAGGAAAGCATTGGCATTCAATTTTGGCCTAAATATACGTTTAAGTGGTGAGAAAATATTAAAATATTATTATATATAAAAAAAGGTTTTTTTTTAAATTATTTTGTTTTAATAAAATTTTACCTTTTTACTTTACCCTTACCTTTTTCAATTAATTAAGGAAGAACCAATAAAGGAAGTCGTTCGAGAAATTTGTGCCAGGTTTTACAATGTCCAGAAATGTATAATTCTTCGTCACTAATAAGGGATAAGAAATATCGATATTACAGCATGTATCCTAATTACGTCGATTCTGGTAATTAAAAAAAAAAATCAATTTTAAATAAAAATTAGGATTTTTTTGTTATAAAAAAATATAAAATAATATTTTTTAGGAGGGGGCACAATAGTTTGTGTACCAAAAGCAGGATTATTTATATTATCGAATAACAATTTAAATTATACTCAAGCACAAATGTCTTGTCAAAAATTAAATGGAGCACTTGCGCATGTGATAAGCGAGGAACGTATGAATGGCTTGGCTAAATTTCTTTCACATAAGATTTCAAGCTACGTTGGTTTGAGTAACAACGATGATGAAGAAATTTGGAAAAATTCGTTTGGTTGTAATCCACTTATTTTTCATTTATTCTTATTTAATAAACTTTGAAAAATAATATAAATAATATTAATTGACTATAATTCTTAACGATCTACGCTGCTTTTTTAATTTATTTTATAACATAATTATAATTTTTTTATAGATTATAAGAGATTCATTTTAATGTTATTAATATTACAGATGAACCTCTATCATGCTTTAATTACCATGCATGGGGCACAGGAGAACCTTCTAATTCAAAAGGATGTGTTGCTATTCTTACATTCTCATCTAATTCGCATGTTACACCTTTTTGGAAAGTTACACCTTGTTACGTTTCGTTACCTTATATATGTGAGATTTTTCCAAGATATCAATAAATAAAGATATAATATTATTATATATATATANTATATATATATATCAGGAATTTTTGAGAAGGATAAATAAAATTCGAATCTACTTATGTACAGATATTTAATCTAAGACTACAAGAATCTTTAGTGTTATACTTAGAGAACTAGAATATTTACAAATACGAATTAAAACAACATAACTGTGTACGTGTGCACGATTGACAGAAAACAAGAAGAAAAATATAACTCTCACTCATTGTTGCTTATGTATATGAATGCGTTTTTGTGTGTCGTAAATTTGTTTTGTGTGTGTATATATTTATATATATTATGTATGTATATATAATATATATATATGTACATATTTCTAATTTAATAATTTTAAAAATGCTCTTCCTGGATATTTTAATTCTATTTTTTGTAAAGCTTACGATCTTAAAACTATTAATTACATCTACACACACTGCCTTTAACAAGCTATAACGTAACATTTATATACTGTGTCTTTAATTGCTTTATTTAAACAATTCTTTTAGTAGGACTCTAAAAAACATGTTAATAATAAAACATGTATGATATATAAATGACGTCTCACAATGACATTCGATGTAAAGCAACAATAAGAAACGGATTATGTAATAAAAAAATATATGTGTGTATATGTACGTATATGCATATATGAATACAACACAAATTTCTTATATATATATATATTATATGAGCCATTATTTCATGTATGGCGTCAGATGAAGATCAAAATATATATGTGGATTTTCGTAACTACAATAAATCTTCATTTATCATTGTCTAATTCATATTACATTATAATTCTGAATTCTGTTTAAAAGATGCAATCCAGTTGCATATTTCTATTCAAACTAAATTCTTGTTAGAATGTAATATTTCAATATTACTGTGCCAAAAGAGACTAAACCAACCATAGAAGAATAAATATATGTTACTAATTGTAATATCGTTCTAATCATTAAGAATTATTATAGATCTGTTAATTGGACGCTTTTGATAAATGAAGTTCTACTGTATCTATCGAGAGTAGTCAAATGAAAGTTTATTTCTGTTATTTTATAGAAAATTTGTTCTAAATAAAATTAATATCAATGTGAGAAAAAGTATTATGTTTCATATTTTATGCATTAAATACAAAATTTAATAGACCTTTCATTTGACTATGCTTTTTTCTTTTTGTAGTACTTATGCTTAATAAAACATCTGTTTTTTTAACATAGAATTAAATTACATTAATATAATCTATTCATTTTTTCTATTATTTTGTGTTAAATATTAATAATTATTATAAAACAAACAAAATAGGTAAAATAACACATACAATATATATATATATGTATATGAAAATTTTAAAATATTAATATTAATATATGTGCAAAAATAAGTTTAAAATATCTAGTTAAAATATATCATTTACAGAAATGTAATCAGAGCTTTGATATAAAGATTGTACAAAGATTTATATAAACAGGATTTTGTAGTTATTTCGCTGCTCATGTGCTTCATATAAATAATTCATTAACACATGAAAAGTATTGGTCCATTCTTATGTAAAAGGTACTTTTATAATATTGTAGGCAAATATATACTAGTGCATTATAAAATTGAACATTTTTGTGCTGTTTATAAATGAATTATGTAATATTTTGTGCCAAATGAACATATTTCAAAAAATAAAATGCAGCTACATAAGCAAAATTTAATATATGTGTACATTCAGAAAAACAAATATGATTATGGCACGCAATAACATCATTATATTATTTTAGGACGATAAAGTGAATGGACCATATAGTTTATAATACATAATGCGAGTAGTTTATCCATCGGAGTAATAATCATTGTTAAATATTTGCGCATAAATTTGTTTGTTTAGGAAGCAAAAGCATGCTAACTTTTATATATTTAACTTTGTGATAAATTTAATTCAAAGAAATAAATTTTTATTGAATATTCATGCAAAAAGTATATCTGTCTATAAATAAATAGCGTTAGAAAAAATAAAAAAAAAGCTTTTTAAATTTTGCTTAAAACTATTATTGTCCTGTGATAAATCTACGAGAGTAAGAAAAAATGATGAAGCCATTAGCAGAAATAATGATCTTAGAGAAGATGACATTTGTTTGTTTAAAAGTTAGATGAGAAAACGACTTGACTTGATTATTATGCAGTGAAATATAAAAGTATAAAACGATTTGTTTATGGTGCAATATACACATATTTTGTTATTTTTCAATAAATGACAAGTTTCAAAATGTTAGATTATTTCTTTTTTTTTTTTTTTTCATAAGCATGGTCAGTATTATATACTTGTTAAGAAGACTTAGTAAAAATATTAATCACTATTGTACATTTATATAGTTTGCACAAAGTAGAATAATAAAGTACTAGTACTATCTTTTTTCCAAATGGGATACATTTTAATAACAATTGTCTCGTTGGGTTTATGGCTTCATGATTCTATCTATTATATAATTCAAATGATTTTTTTCATAAATTTTTCTTGAAGTTTTCTCTTTAAATCTATTTTACGCGAAAAAACTGTATATTTTTAATAAGTAATTGATATGTTCCTATACAATATATTTTGCAAAGATAATTTATATTTTCTTGCCATTGTTAATATGCGGTTCATAACGTGAAATCGTAGTGATTATAAATATGCAGTAAAATAGTTTATAATAAGAAAAGCTTGTGCCATTGAAATAATTTGTTTGCGTATATGTTATATTTTTACCATGTTTCATTTGTTAATGAAAAGCGATAAGCTTACACATTGCATTATCATAATTCGGGACGGATCGCATAGAAAAAAAAATACATCGCGTTCCAAGTGCCATTTTTCACAACCCTATAATAATGCATGTGCAATTAGATGAACACATTATTTATTTTTGTATTTTTTTTTTTTTTTTTTTAACTAGAATGATACCTCTCCATTAATTAGATATTTTATTTATTGCTTAAATAAGGAATGTGCGTATATGTATAAGTATAGCTATATTCTATGTCTTTGTTTAGAAATATATAAACTTTTTGGAATGCTTTTAAAACTTTCATGCAGCATTAGGCAATATTATATGTGTAGGATGAAGCAAAGTTAGAATAATTAATATGAACAAGATGAGTAGCCCTAAACCCGAAAGACTTCGATTATACCAAAAGTAATTTTTGTTAATATACAGGAATTATAATATGAGCAATCATTTGTTGCTTGTTGACAAATTTCGATCACTATATAGATCAACCATGTGCGCATTAAGTGTAAAAAAAAAGATCTATGCGTCACAATATTTATATTTCATAATATAATTTGCATTAACAGTCACATTTATAATCACGAATATTGATTTTTATGTATTTTGATATTTATGGTACATAATTCAGAAAAATTTGATTTATCAGACTAGAATTTTTATAATAAATTGTTTAATTCAAATTGAAAATGTTGCAAGAAATAATATTTTCTAATGTGGAAATATATAATACTAATTTGCTTTGCTCGAATTATCAATTAGAATTTATAACGAATATTTATATAAAAAATTAAATATTGTATCTAGTTCGCGTTTGTGCTATAGGTACATTCACTTAAAATTTTGCTTTTTTAAGAAAATAAAAAATTTATCAAATGTTCAACGTTTTTATAATAATGCCAAACATAGCTTCTAATTTGTTTCTCTACAAGTATTAAATAACTTTCAATTCATGCCCTGTATGAGATAGATTCTTTTTCTCATTGTTTACTACCTCATTCATATGTGTATACTACAAATTTGTGATAGATTTGTATATCACTTACTTTATTAGCACCATTTGAAAAGCAATACTTAAAAAATGACACATTCAATTTTTGGATCTAATGTATCCACAAACTAACTCACAACTTGTTGTTTGTAATATGTATGGTTACGAGTTTCCAGATAGATGTTTGTATCTCTGTGTATGAATGGAGGCATCTCACAAATGCAGTGAACAGAGTAGTGTATATTGGCACTCACGAATGAATAAACTTACTATGAATTATTATTATCATATGAATATTGCGAGGCATCTATTAGATGGACAAAAAATCACATTGTGTTTAATTAAACGACTGTTTTAAGTACTTTAGTTTTTTCTTCTTTGATAGCTAAAACTTCAATTGCTATAACGAGACAATTTTTGGTATATCTTTATAACAATAAAAGTTTTTTTCTGCTAGCAAAAATATGTTACTAATATATTTAAAACATCACAATTATAAGAAAAAAAAGTATCGACAAAATAAAAACAAAAAGGTAAAAAAAAATCAATCTGGCGGATGTTGTGAGATCACATGAAATATCAAATTATACAAAGAAAAAAAAAAACAATGATTATTTACGGTTAAAAAATCTTATACGGAATGTCGCATTTATAGCCAGAAATAGGCAAATACTGTTACTGCATTGGTGGAGCAAACGAAAAAAATGACACCACCAAAATCAATAAATATATAACAACCACGATAATAGTACTAGTAATAATTATGCTATTAGTAGTATTAGTACTTCGTTATTTGCAATATTATGACAAATAACAAAATATTATAAATTAAAAACAAAATATTATAATTATAAAAATACGTTTCAGGAAATACGCATTAATTTTTAAATATTTAAATGCTTCAAACTTTGTTATTGATTGAGGCATTTGCCATAAATGGTACAAGCTGCTCTGAAAGTTGTTGTACCGTTTGCTGCAATAGTGCCTGTTTTTCTTCCAGCATGGCAACCTTTATATAAATAAGTCAATATTGATAAAATAATAATTCATTTACATGATTTAGCATTTTTGACGATGTAATTGTTAATATAAACAAATCTTTTGTAAGAAAAATTATATTTGAATATTGTATATATATATATATATGATGAAATATTTACCCTTTCTAGTAGTTGACTATAAAGATGGTACGGAACAAAGGCCAAAGTTCCAGGTGTTGTTACAGTTCCATGATCCGTTGTATCTGACTTTCTTTCCTTTTCTTTTTGTTTATCTTCACACTCTGGTTCTTGTTTAACAGCAGCATCAATATTTCTAAATGATATCATTAATCTGTTACATTTCAAAATATTTTAACATGTCTTAAATAAAAGACTTCAAAATAATAACTATCGTATTTATAAATATACCGTGAGAAAGTGCTTTCTTTTTTAATTTCCGGTTTATCAACACGGTCCAATTTTTCCGATCCAACTTTTCTCCTTTCTAATTGATTCATTTTTAATTCTTCTACCTAAACGACAAATAAATAATGTCAAGAATACGGAATAACATGATGTCTTTTTAAAATATAAATATAAATTTTTAATTACCCAAGGTGCCTTCTTTCTTGCTTTTGCTGACAGTTTCTCACCTTCATCTTCCCTTAACGAGTCTGTTTCTTCAGTATTTCCGTTCGATAAATTATCGTCCTAAGCACGAATAAAATGAATAATGATCAAAAAAAGAAAGTTTATTAGAAACATAAATATTATGTGCTATTGAATCTAAATATGTGTTAAATACCATAGTGGGGTTTATTGTTGTATTAAGTATCGTGGTTGCTGTTGTTGTAGTTCCAGTAGTATGATGTCGTAAATGTTGAGAGGAAGGCAAACGACGTCGGGGTGCTTTTGCACGTGAAGCTGTTAAATGCGAAAGTGGTGCTCCTTCGCCTCTTTCCACTCCATCTAATTCTTCTCCTAGTGCTATGCTTGGATTTCCATTGCCATTATTACTTCCAGTATCACTTATAAAATGTTTCAAATTAGAAATAAGTGAAGGATTGCCTATTGGTTTCTTCTCTCCACTTCCTCCTCCGCTACTTCCTCCTCCTCCTCCAACATTAGACAAAGCTAAAGTCGAAGATGTAGAAGATGATGATATCATTTTTTTAGTAGTCTCCACGTTACTAAAATGATCTAAAAGATAGGAGTAATTATTGACTTAATATATGTCATATAATGTATTTAATTTTTTAGAAAATATAAGCATTATATACTTATTATACATATAATGCATATAAAATAAATAGATATACCTGTACGTAAATTTTTAGCATCTAAACTTTTCCTAGCATGTGCCTTCTCACTTTTTTTTAATTGATGAGAATGTTTCGCAACAGATTTAGAAGTCAATTGACCCGGTTCGTGCCACTGTTCTTGATCTTGATGATCATTCTTAACCCCAATAACTTCAACAAAATTATCAGGAAATAATCCTATTTGTCCTCTTAATTCTCCTTTCCACCAACCCTTTATAACAATAATAAAGTATTATTACACATTCTCTTCCCATTTTTAACAAGAACTTACTTTATCCGGTGCATCTCTGGATAGCAACGCAATTATTTCTCCTTCAACCAATGTTAATTCATCTTCATTAGCTGCTTCGTATGCGTAGAGAACTCTACAGTATTCTTTCTTATCTTTCTTGTGCTTATCTTCTTCTTCATAACTTAGATGAACAAAATTCGAAGGGAAGACACCAACTCTCCCTCTAAGTCTACCTCTCCACCATCCTTCTTCTACTTCACCCAAGAATTCTATGGAATCTTGAGGTACAAGAGTTAATTCATCTTCGTTACAAGGTTCATAACTGTATAGAACTTTACACCACCTCCTTCCAGATCCCCCGTTACGCAAAGTAACTTCTTCTGGTTTTGTACTACTAACAGCTTCAGTTGTGCTCGCTCCACTTGTCGGAGATGGATCCAATACCTATCAATATATAAAAAATAATATATAGTACAATGAAAACTTCTAACCAACTTATAACAGCAAAGTTATAAGAAGTATAATGCACACCTTTACAAAATTATCAGGAAACATGCCACGCTTATCTCTTAAAGTACCTTCCCACCAACCACCCAACATCACTTTTATTTCTCTAATTATATCTCCCTTTCTGAGAGTTAATTCGTCAGGTTCTCTAGCTATATAATTATATTCTACAATCGCCTCCATCTTTCATTTATAGTTTATAATTCATGAATATATTAGGTCTTGCAATCTTATATCTGAAAGTACAATTAATTGATCTAAATACCGATTAAAAGAAAAAAAAAAAACATGTATCGAAATACATAACAATAGTAAGAGAAAAAATGTTTAATATTTTAAATAATCGTTTATAATACTTAAAATGTTCGTTATAATTTTCCTTCGATAAGATTTGCATTATTTAAAAAGAATAAAGATAGAAAAAATAATGAGATAAATCTGTAAAAGAATAACAATGCTTGGTAAAGGAATAAACACGCGTGACAATAGGTAGCATACGTATAATTAGGACGAGATGCCTGTCCGAGGTAATCATTCATCTATCGATCATTCTACAGTCTTCATAGTAACGTGCAAACTTACGAGCATCATCGTAAGATAATGTTTAGAAAAGTAGATGCTAGGATCGAAAAATTTAGGCGTATCCCAAACTCGATTGACAGCCCGACGAATCTGTCATAGTAGCCATCTTGGACTTAGGGAACTCGGGGTCAACTTCAAGATGCAATCTGGGTAAATCGCGCGTGCCAACTTCATTGGTGGTGATCGAATAACGCGCCAAATCATAATCTATACCGGTTTACTACTAGCATCTTAAAAGACTTCTACATTTGTAAAGAAAACTTGTTGAATAATATCGATAGATATTATTGTATTCGTTCTTATGAGTTATCGTAAATATACCATGATTAAGAAAGGTAAAGAAATATTATTATATATTTATTATTATCTTATAAAAAATATTCTTTATCTTTCAAAACTTGACTAGATATACTTACTTTCTCACTATCGTTTTATATATCGAGCTTGTTAATTATTGTTAACGAAATCCTCCAAGTCTCTTGACACAACTGTCTCTATTCCGATAACAATACGTTATTCCTCATATACTCGATGATTCATACTTGTAATCGATCTACTCTTATCAGGAAGACCTTACACGTATTATTGGCGTGTGAGGAATATCAATGGTCTTAGTTTAACTACCGTTGTTCGTATATATAGTAAGTAGTTATTTTATTCGATTGTATCATCTTCTGTATTCTAAAAGTCTTCTATTAAGTATCTTATAAATTATTCATTTATTTTTCAAAGAATTCAAGGAAGTACGATTTATCGTTTATAAATATTTCCATATGAAAACAAAAATATTCTTATTTTTTAATACGTACGTGAAGTTTTCAAGAACTCGTCTTATCGTTAGCCTCGCTTTCTCGATACGAAAAGCGCGGTAAAATTTGAATTTAAATATATAATAAGTTTTCTTTAATGATATTTTTACTTTCTCTTAATAATAGTATATATATATATATATTTACATATAAAAGTCAAGTATCATAGGTAAAAAGTGTGCATCTTTATTATTTATTACTGATTCACACATCAAATTGTACAGTCGTTTCTACAAACATAAAGATTTACGAATATACATTGCGAAACGACGATGTGTGTCGAAAATTGTTGAGGTAACGAGCGCAACATAGTTCTATTGTCCTTGAACTTAACACTAATCTCTTTCTAATAAAGACAATATAAAAGAAAAAGAATATTACATTACTACGTGCGTCGTTTAAAATGAAATTACAGAAATATATTTTTCTTCTCAATAAAAAAGAAAATCCACCATTAACGTGAAAATCTTTTCTCTTCGGAGAGAATTCAAAAAAGAACAAGAAATCATGAAAAAAGGCTTTCTTATTTCTAAAGCAATGCGCAAGAAGATTGTTGACTACTCTTACTCCGTAAACATTTTTTCCTTTTTTTTTTTTTTTTATGTTTAACACAAACCGTAAACGGGGTTCACTTTGTTCCGAAATATATTTTTTCACAGGATAAAAAGTTTTTGAAAAAATTCATTTATAGCATCTTTTAAAAACTTCTCAATTGAGATTGGACTACAAGATTCAAGCGATCATTTTGTTTAAATATGCGAAGCATGAATTTTCCAAACTATTTTAAAATTTATTCGGACACAAGAAACCCCCATTTGCGGATACTAAAAGATTCATTTAAAGTTCGAATAATAATAAAAGGAAATAAACGTGTATATATATATATATAAGGTTTTCTAAGAGATTTCTACTCACGAAGACCAGCTTCGTAGAAGAAACGAAATGTCTTGGTAAGAAGAGTAAGAGAGGAGGAAAACGATCCAGCGTTTTTTTTTTTATAACCAAAAAAATAAAACATAAGCTGTCCTACCGGCGCAAATTCTTACAAATTGACATCTCTCTCTCTCTCTCTCTCTCTCTCTCTCTCTCTTTCTATATCATTTTGTTCTGGTCTCTTTATAATTTTTATATTTCATACTTATATGTGCGTTTAAAATAACGCAACGTAACATAATTCGATGAATAAATGAGCAGAAGAACGTGTATTTGGTATCTACTCAATAATAGTAATTAGAAATAAAGAATTGTAACTTTTACTCAAGACTCTATCGATTATTGATTGTTATCAATAGATCGTAAGTGATCACACTAACGAGAAAGAGCATAAAGGCTGTGAATTTATCAAACAACGGTCAAAAGAACCGAACTTCTGTTACGTTTTTGCTTTTTTCCATACTTCCTTCCTTTATTCCTATCTTTCTTTCTCTTTTTATTTATATAAATCTCCTCTATCGCGAGTTATAAACATATAAAAGCAACAAAGATATACGACTGTATCGTGTAACACGCACATATGTGTGTGTGTATGTATATATATATATATACTCCTTTAATGCAAATAGTACAAAGCCTATAATCGTAATCGTTACGCTTTTGCATTGATATTGCGAATGCGGCTTCAAACGAATGCTATATTTATATTGAAATTTTATCGGGAAAAAAAATCCCACTTTTAATATTTATAAATCTTTACTTGCTCGTTATGAATTCGATCGATCGAGGATCATRCTCTTGTTTTTCTTTATTTTTTTTAACAATATCAGCACTCTACCTTCGCAACAATGTGCAAACTCGTACACGTAATCTTCAGTCAATTTATTCCTTTCTTCTTTTTTTTTTTTTTTTTTTACATATGGTCAAGTGCAAAGAGATTAACACCGCTGTGCGCTTGTGTGGTGTGATTGTGTGTTGTATGTGTGCGAGCGTGGGTGGTTGTGTAATTCGTAATCGCTGGTACAAAGTATTTTTGCTGCGAAAAAATCGTAACTTTTGGTCAATTCTTTTTTTCTCTTTCTCTCTCTCTCTCTTTTTCGGCTTTTTCTTTTTTTTTACATTTTCTTTACTACAAACAGCTATTTTCTTATTTCCTCTTATACTTTCTTTTTCTTTCTTTCTTTCTTTCTTTCTGTCTCTCACTCTCTCTCCTCTTCCTCCTCCTCTTTTTTTTTCTCTCATTTTCTTCATCTTTCTCTCTTTTTCTCATCTTAATAATCGTTGGTAGGCACAATAAAGGCGTATTTATCATATTTCATGTCAGCTTTTTAAACGAAGATCGCGAACAGGAAGTGCGTGTTATCATCTTAACGTTATTTAAGAATTTCTATCATATTACGAAAATGCGATTGTGCGGATTAATTAATTTACGCATCATCATAATCACTAAAACGTGCTTCATAATAATACGTTTATTAAAGATTGTAACGTATCTCCTAATTTATTCATTTATTTACTTAATTAATTTATTCATTCATTTTACTTAATTATTTCTCTTATTCCTTTTGAGTAAATTTTCTCTCAAAGGATGATGCAATTCTAGTGCCGGCGTTCGCGATTGTCGATCTCGATCGTCGTTCTTCGTTATTATTTTTTCTTTCTCTTTACAGATTATTTTCCTTTCTTTTTCGACGTAAACTAAGAAAAGTTTTTATTCTCTATCCTCTCGCCATCGACGTCGTACTAATTGTTAAACAATTATTCAGAAGAAGATCGTATTCGAGTATCTACCCTGGTAGCAAAAAATATTGAAAAATATTGAACACATGCGTATTTAATATTAAAAAGAGATTTAATGTCTTTTTAATATTAAATACATATGAATTCAATATGTTTCAATATTTTGTGCTACTAGGGTATTTGACTAAAATTGATAATAATAATAATAATAATAATAATAATAATGGTAATAATAATAACAACATTAATAATAGTAGTGAATATTTCCCGTTATCTATTCGTCATTACTTTGCTTGTGTCATCCAGTTTGCATTCGAATAACTTCATCGATATTATAATAAGATGACAAAATTTCACTTTTTTCATTATATATTATACACGTAAGCATGATGTTCAAATTGTCAGTAATATTAAAATAAGTCGAATGCAAATTGAACGATAAAACAAAATAGTAACAGACAAATACTAGAAAAGATCTATAGTTATAATAATAATAATGATAATAATAATTTATATCAAATATTGCACCATATATTTCTCTCCTACACAATCTGGTCTTTAATTCTGTACAAAAAGACCACCGTATTTTCAAAAACGAAAGTTCTCGAACATTTCGAGATTAAGGTAGAAAAATGACGGACTTATTCTAACTTATTGTTTGATCATTGTTAGTAACAAAAAAAAAAAAGAGAAAAAAGAAAATAAAATAAAATGGTCGAGAACTTTCATTTTTTTTCGATGGACGAATAATGCAACATGAAAAGTTCGCTGGATTTACCGCAGTTCTTCTTTGCTATTATTGTTACTGCTAATTTTTTTAGTCGTTCATCTTTCTCTCTCTCTCTCTCTCTCTCTTATCTTTTTTTCTTTCAATGATTATCAAAGCGCTTCAATCAAATATCGCACGTACATAGTGGCACGTAATTGGACACCGTTGACAGCGTATCAGAACATATATTCTCTCTTTATTCTTTTTACTTCTTTCTTTCTTTCGAATAAAAATTGTTATACRCTAAGTTTCTAACTAAAATCATTCGATAACTTTACTATCAACGTCATTTTTGTTGTTTAAGTAAGTATAATTTCGGGCGTACCAAAAGCGAAAGCTATTATTTCTTATGAACACCAAGAATTGTATCGAAATGATAATATATATAGATATGATATAATCTACTACATATATACGTATATATGTATGTATATATAATGTATATATAAGCTGTCTCATTTCAGTGAAACCTTTCGAATATTTGTGAATCATTAATTATATAAAAACGATTTTGAAAATAAAATTTGTATAGTTCACATACTAGGGATGTTCGAGGTACATCCTGTACATATATATGTAGATGATGTTCGAGGCACGATCATTCAAAAGAATCGTTCTCATAAAGATATTTAAAATACCTACGTAATTTTAAATTAATTTTTTCTTCTCAAAACATTATTCAGATTAATTGGAACGATCGTGCAAAATCATATACGACAAGTTGGGAAATTGTTATCTAGAAACTTCCAAAATAAGAATCAATTATTATCGTATTGGTTCCATTATCTTCACAGTTGATACATATACTTAATCGTAAGTGTTTTTTCTTTTGTTTCTTCTTCTTCTTCTTCTTTTTTTTTTTAATCATCTTGTAGTGGAAACTTTTCTTTCTTATTTTCTTTTTCTTATGTAATCACAATGTACTTTAATTCTTTCACATTAGATGTATTTATTGAAATATCATGGAGTTAGCAGTGCACCAAGCGGCAAAAATATTTTTTTTACACGATATTATTGTTATAGACGACAAAATGTCGAATTAAAGTTTCGTACTTTATATTATTTTTAGGCCTTTCGATAAAATGTGCCATATTTTGCCGATTATTTCTGGTGTTCACATTCTTAGTTTCTTTCTTTCTGTTATTCAGGAATGTATATTGAACAAACTTTCATTCATATTTCAAAACATTAATCTTTTAATAACTCAGTGTTAATTTCTTAAAATTTTATATTTTTTGCATTTTTTAAAAATCTTTTTTACTATATCTTCTTTTCTTTTCTTTACGTACTATTGTAATTGTTTCCAAATATTTTAAAACACGAAATGTATATTTGCTGAGTATTATATATCTATTTTGTTCAACATGCCCCGTTCATTTCTTTTTTCTGTCCATTTTTCATTTCGGAGTAATAAAAAAGAAATTGCAATTTTTTCTTCTTTCTTTCTCTCTTCCTCTTTCTATCTTTCTCTAATTGTTTTTCTCTGTGGTATAATTGTAGTAATAGTATTAATAGTATTAATACAATAATGCGCCCTGTGCGAAATGTATGCATTTGTTTACATATGCATTTAAATTCAGCGGAGCAAAAGAAATATTTTGCTTGTCACTCTTATAATTTATTTATTTATTTATTTATTTATTTATTTATTTACGTACTCATATCTGATAAAATGCGCGATATATCGAAAGTAGTACGAAAAAGCTTACGGTGGCAAGTATAGAGCGATACGAATGACATTTCTACAAAGAGTTGAAAAATTCTCTTTTTCGAAATATCATCAAATGTGTGTATATGTGTGTTCATGTACGTATGTATGTATTCATATATATATATATATATATATGTATATGTATGTATGTAGTGCAAGAAATTGATTTGGAAACATGATAAATCGTGAGATAAGATTTTACGAAATTCTAACTGCGGCCAGTACTAAAATGTAAATGCCTGATTAAAATTCGTTTAAGCCATCAGTACTTCACGACTTCATTTTATTTTATTATAATTTTTCTCTTTTTTTTTTGTTTAATTTCAAAATCAATTTCTTTTACTTTGTATGTGTCGATTGTCGATATCGACACAGCTATCACAATTAATTTTATCTTTAGCATAAAAAGGCCAAGGAGAAAGGATTTGTCATCAACGTTTCTTTTTCTCTAATATAATTTTGCCATTTTTGAACGTTAATTATTTTTTTTTTTAAGCATTTTCAATTAAACGATCAAATTTGAAGAATCAATTATTTTTACTGTTCAACTGTTTATCATTTTTATGTACCACACATTTAAAATTTAATACTAAATTAGAATATCGAGTTGATAATGATTTATTTTAATTGTACAAATCCAGTCTCCTTAATCTTTCGGTTCTAAGATTTTGATCGATTTTCTGGATCAACAGTGAACTCAGAGATCATGAGCATAAATGATCCATCAATTCTTTCGATATTCTGTGTTAATCCAATCTTACGATTCCTCTTTCGAAAGTATCACACTTTCTATCTGTCTGTCTCTCTTTTTTTTTCAATTTATACGTACATATTTCATCTACGTTAATACCATAATTTAAATAATCTTCGCGGATAAGTTTTAGCATAGAGTTTCGATGTTTAATAAGGAAATTTGAGGTTGTGACGATCCTAAGTAATCGCCGAAGTGACAGCACGATTTAGATTAAAATGTGAACGTTCGTATCGTATGAACGATTATTATTATTATTATTAATATTATATTATTATTATTATTATTATTATTATTACATACGCGAGCGGTAACTTTAAAGTTACACATATCTGTTTTTTTTTGCTTAGCCACGTTATACGATTCGTCGTATGCTATACGTGTATTTATGTGTTTACGTGTAAGTGTATACGGTATATGTGCAGAATATTTTTTTTAATTTTTTTTTTTTTTGTTTAAGATAATATTAGTCACGATTTATTTTAATTCAATAGCTACTTGTGTCTGTTTTCATTCTATTTTTCTCTCTCTCTCTTTTTTTTTTCATACGCGTTAACTCCTAAAAGTCCTTATTTTACTGACTTTTCGATATACCATATAAGGATTATATGATCATAAGAGCAACGTAACTACGCGTACGTTCCCATAGGGAGAAGCGAATAAAATTTATGTCCAAAAACAAATACTTCCTTTCTTTCCAACCTGAAATATATCGGCGACCAATGAGCGATTTCCTCGTATTTTTTTTTTTTATTTCCCTTCGTTCTTTCATTCCTATAAGATGACTAACAGGTGCATCTCCAAGCGTCACCCTGTTGAGACGGTGATTGAGCTTTTATCACACTGTCGGCACCTTCCCTTTCCGATGCTTCGAACAAACTAGCCTGAAAATATTATAAATATTATAGATTATAAACGAAAGAAAATATAAGATAAAAATAAAAAGAACTCACTCGACGTCCTCGTTGTTCTCGTATTCTCCTAGCTAAAGTTATAAATGCTTCTTCGATATTTATATTTTCCTTACAGGATACCTCGAAAAAAGGCATATCAAAATTTTCTGCTATTTTCTGACCTCTTTCAGCATCTACGGCTCTGTATGCGGTGGCATCGCATTTATTAGCCGCCAATACTTTGACTACATCCGGTGAGGCATTCTATAATAAAAAAGAAAATTAAAAGAATTAATATTATTTTATTTTAAAAATTGATCTCTCAATCGATTTCATATATCTACGATTAGACACTAATCTGAAATCGGGTGTAAAATATTTTTTATAATTTTTCATAAAATTAATCAATGAAGTTTTAATCAAATGATTAATGAACTATGAAAGAAATATAATATTCTTTATTTTATCCTTACTTCCTGAATATTTCGAAGCCAATAAGACAGATGATTGAAACTGTCCATACTGGTGACATCGTACATTAGTAAGATACCCATAGCACCACGGTAATACGCTGTTGTTAGAGTTCTAAATCGTTCCTGCCCAGCGGTGTCCCTTTAAGAGAGAGATAGAGAAAGAAAGAAAAAAAGAAAGAAAAAAACATTTTTATTAAAGTTTATATTATTTATTTAATAGCAAATTTATCGCTGTCGTTCGATAGAAAACCGATAGCGTGTACGCGTGTTGGAAGTAAGTAGTAATGCCTCGTATATGTCAGACCAGATGTCGTCCAACCATACCGGTCCATTTCTACTTCTTTCGATAATAAAACTTCAACGATGCTATCTTTCCAACTTTTACGACTACCTATACGTACGATCTGTATATTTATGTTGTCTTGTTTCTTTCTTTCTTTCTTTTTTATTATTGTATGTGTATACGTGTAACGCGCGTTTATGTATAATTTTTTGTTTGAAACGAATATTAGAATCAAACAATCTCATCAATCGAGTTTACTTACCAAATTTGTAATTTGATTGGTGTACCGTCCAAGTTAATAATCTTCTGTTTGAAATCAATACCTGTGGAAAGTTTTTTTTGCTTTCGTTATTTGCAATTAATTTTAATAACAATCGCGCGCACAGTGTTTGTATAGGTGTGTGTACATAGAGATTATTGATCAAATCAATCGATCGAAATATATCGAGAATAACTATATTTTTACAAAAAAGCCCTCATATTAAAGTATGGAAAAGAAGTCTTACTGTCTCTAAGGATATACTATTACACCCAGAAACCTCTTTGGGACATCTCAAGCATAGGAGGAGTAGTCTCTCGAGAAATATGAGATTGCTTTAACAGGCGTAAGCGTAACAGCTGCGACTAGAACGAGGGTTGAATAACGAGATGACACTCGAAAGATAATCAGCTGATCGTTGGAAAAGTTCTATTTGTCAAATGGTTCAAATGAATGATCATCGTTAAACGCGTTCTATTTTTTAATTTTAATATCTTTTATCTCTAAATACAAAAAAAAAATAAATAAACCGGTATTTCTAGGATTACAAAATTATCGTGATAATAATGAAAAAGAAAAAGAATAATAAAATTAACGTCTAATTTATATAACATTGCTTATAGAAAGTTAAGACCATTTTTCTAGGAAAAGTCCATGTACATGGACAAGTATAGGAGGGAGAAATAGAAAGGAAAATATCAGGATAAGTCCAGCTATAGTAGCGAATCCTTCGCTGAGGTCATGGTATTGATAGTAGCTAGGGATGATTAAAATATTGTCACTTATTTTTATAATTATCACTAATGATTTTGATCAAAATGTTGATTAAATTGGAAACTGTTGTTTCTATTCACATAGGAATCAACGAGAGGCACACTGGAGTCACTTGGTGGTGAATATAGAAAAAAAGGAATGAATAATCCGGGTGTTGTAACATATCGTGTTGCGAACGTTTGCCAACTCGATTATTTAGTATCCTCTCTCTTGTGTTTTCTCACCTATCGTCGATATATAAGTATCGTAGTATCTCTCGTCACAATAACGATGAACGATGCAAGTCTTGCCGACGTTCGAATCTCCTAACACGAGGACTTTGTAGGTGGCTGCGAAATCAAGCGCCATGTTTACTGCCGAATCGCTTTTGAACTGTTGTTGGGTCGACAACAGAGTCGTCGGCCTAAGGGTTGTCCCATGAGCGTTCTTACTCAGAGGGGGTTAGAGGATCGATTCCGAGCCTGCGCGTCTTTTCCTTCGCTTTTAAAGGAGACTTCACAATTTCTATCAACCTTACTTATCATGCGCGATACTACTCTACCTGTATGTGTTTTTTTTTATAGGCTTTTATAGTCATCGTCTTTAATCCTTCAAAAACGAAGAGAACGAATGTTGCACTACCTCGGTTATTAGTAGTACTACTGTCGTACATACACGAAAACTATGTGTATCAATGTTTATGAGTCCCAAATCGATGCTCTTAAAAGCTTCCTGGTGATCAAGAGCTTGTATTTAAAATTTCAGAACTCTGAGGAACTCGATAGATCATAATATTTTGAAGTATTTAATAGTTGAAGTTTCATGCACTAATAAAATTGTTTTTTTTTTTTGTTTAAATTTTAATAGTTCATAAGAAATAATAAAATAACTTTAATGAAATGATTTATGTACCTACATCAAATTGATTTATTATTAAACAATTTTAAGGCAAAAAATGATGATCGTCTTTCGAGTATATCCTTATATGAAACTAGGGTAACTTTTACGTGACCTTACTAATTGTATTCACAAGACCCTAGGTCAAGTTTTCTCTCAGGATGTTCAAGTAAGATTGCACGAGTTCGTTCATTTTTTTTATTTACTTTTTTTTAATCGTATTTCTCTTAAGTATAACTAAAATTCCTCTATCGATCTATGATCTAATCTAATACGGATAAAAAAAATTAAACATTATTTTTTCTTCTTTTATTTGATCTTTGAACGTATATTTTTGTAAACCAAACATCTATAAAAAGTAAGTAATATAAATATTGCACAACATTGCGTATGTTTTCATATATAATAATAATAATAATAATAATAATAATAATAATAATAATAATAATAATAGTAATTAAAAAAAATAATAATAATAAATATAATGCAATTTATTATTTTTTTCTTTTTTCTTAAAGATTCACTACCTTTCTTAATAATCATTTTTCATTAAAATGTTTTAGGCTTTCCTATCGAAATGTATTTATTATTTATATATGCTACAAGATATTTTTTTTTTTATAAGATTCTATTTCAATAACAATTACAATAACAACATTAGAATATTCATTTCGTTTATCTCTCAGTATTCATAATATTAAATATTTTTTACATACCTATTCAAATTTGTTAATTAAATATCACGTACAATTGTGTGTTTAAATAATATTATAACATAATAATATACAATATATATAAATAAATAAAACATTATCGAAAAAATTAAGCTTTGCTAATTTTAATCGAAATAATTATAATTATAATTATAATTGTAAATGAATGTTCTAAAAAGTTTATCACAAAAAAATCTATTCATTATAAATGAATATAACGCATTAAATGTTCCATTAATTTTTTGGTTTAATATGCAAAAAAATACCAAATTAATGAGAAAGTAATTTATCTGTAAGAATGTTATTATTTATGATAAAATGTAAGATAATATAATTTTCTTGCATATTTTCTTATTACAAAAATTTTCTTTCTTTTGTTTTTTTTTGCTTTCTTCTTTACTTCACGTTTGTTGCATTATATTTCATTGCATTGTTGTCTTGGCACTTATATATGAGACAAACTTACAATATCATTCTGGCACTCGATATACAGACAATGAGTAACAGTAACCGATATAGTTACTGCGCAGTGTTGTTAGGCACTTCAAATATTAAGCCTCCTTTACCAAATATTCCATTTTCAATATAATACCAATTATACCGTGTTCACTTTGATATTACCTCTATTTTCTTATCTTCAACAGAGAGCATATTAAATGGATACACAATGATATGTTATCCCTTGATATCATTTTTCAATTGACTTTTATCCTTTTTCAAAATTATGATGATTTAATACTAATTACTATAAGTATAGCCACACTTATCGTGCAATAAATACATTCATAAGATTACAAACGATTTCACTGTTCATTCTAAATCCATCTACAAAATAACAGACTGCTAAGTTTTAATATATAGCTATTGTTTAAGATAATGAAAGGGGGGACGAAATATTATAAAAATATTAATGATGTGAGGGTAACTCTAAAAACTAAGATATTTTTTTAACAAAATCATATTTATCATATCATATCTGTTTAAACTACTTTTATAGCCATTTGAAAAATTATCTTTTATTCCAAGTTAAAAGATTAATATATACTAATTAGTTAAGAAATGTTTTTTCTGAAGAATTCTATATACATGATATGATTGTGCTAATAGGGTAAAACGCAATCTATGGAAGTCATAAGTTGTGTCACTTACATTCCTACGAATACAAAACTAAAAAGCGTTTATCTAATATATTCTACTTAGAAAGGGAATAAATGAATGTAACTATTTGTACTATTGAGGTAACAAAAATATTTCAAATGATTTTGATTTCAAATCTTTGGATGTTTCTTCTACATATCCTACAAATACGCTATTTAAGCTAAAATTTCAGTCAAACATCAAAAATATGATATTTTCAATGAAATAAATAATAGTATTATTTTTTGATCGCTACTTGATAAGTGTTCACAATTAGTATCATTACTTTCAATCGAAACATTAAATATTAAAGTTATGAGATTTTTGAAAAGCTTTTTCAAAAAGCAATAGAAACATAGAAACAATGAAGATATTCTTCCTAACTTTGAGGACACTACCACGTTTTGAAGTTTGATTTACCATGTTATAAAATGGCACAAACACATAGTCCTATTAATATCATGCCTAACATATAAGCAAGATCTCTTCTAATGCTAGGATCTCGTGTACTAGATCCTGGAAGATTATAAGCATTCTTCCACTGCATGGACCACAGAGGAACAGCAACATGAAGAATATCAGGGATCATAAATCCCAAATCTCGTACAACCTATTCCAATTACATATCATGGATATGAAATGCCCACATCGATAATGCGAGTTTCCTTTAGTATTGTACTATTTATAGACATCTACCAAATCTATGTGTATATATTTAAAAGAAAACACATCGATTTACCTGGTGAGCATATCCTTCTCCTCTTACAACATTGGCAACGAACTGATCCCAACCACCGGCTACAATATGCAAAATTGCAATGGCAATTATTCCAAATGCTTTTCTGTGAGTTATAAGATGTTTTTTGTCTGCCAAGTGAACAACCAGGAAGGTTGATATCAACTCAGTGATAGAAAAAAATAGTTGATGATACCACTGAGAGTAGAAATCGTCGTTCCAATAATTAATATACACCCACCATGAGTAATAATGTGAGAAAATAGCGGTTGAAAAAAGTAACATCATACTATGTCTGAGGCGCTGTTGAAACGCCAACCATATTAAGTACTTAACTGTTTCATAGAAAGTAACAACACCGATAACTATGGTAATCCATATTTTTAAACTATTCATAGTAGCATTAAAGTACATATGCTTATAAGAGGCAATTCCTGATTCATATGATCCTATAATAAAATTTGATTATAGAGTATAAAAGACAATTATATCATAGATAGCGTCTTACCTTTAAACACCGTATCCCAGCACGAACATGAACAATATTGTTTGTCAACATCACGTGTGTATTCTTGCCAAAAATAATATAAAAAAGCTATGTGTAAAGGAGGTATTGTTAAGGGTGCCAAAATTCCTATGGCCTTCGAACCGCATAATACAAAATTTGTATATAACAAACGTTTAAGCATCTTTGAGACACCCATAGGTATAATTTTATCAAATCTCTTTTTAACATTAAATTATACAATTTATCATAAGCAAATATTTTTTTGCATCATAATAAAAATTCTGAATTTGCAGCAAATACTAGATAATTACATATTATGTAATATAAATACCGTACAATTAAATCTCAGATATGTGTGTTGTAGAACACAAATATTTACAATCCATTTGAAATAAGGCTAAACGATATTATTTATTTGTACATTATGCATTGTAATAATGTACCACTTAAGCTTGTCTGTAAGAGTTCTCTCAACGAACGCTATCTCCGATATAACATCAATTCTGTTCCAAGAATAATCCACATTTTTGTGCATTGCACGTATTATTTATAGTCACGTTAGTCGAGCATTAGAATCATCTCTTATAATATAGCCAATCTCATTACTTCATGATTACAATTCTAATTATAAGATTATAGTCATATGAAAAATTGTTAATTTCACATTAATCGTATTAAATAATAATTAACTTCATCATCAGTTTTATACACTGATAATAATGCAATTCTTTTCAAGTAAATGTACTTGATTAAAGGAATCATAATTAATTTTGATGTTATTTTATTCGTCTCATTCACGCTGTACACATAATGTTGTACGACATGGAAGGTAGGTTCTATAAATGCTCACCCCCTAGTTTATCTATTATCCCTTGTCGATATATTCATTCATTTTTGTATAAATTTACTTAAATGTTCAATCATATTCGTTCTTATTTATTAAATCCTTAGAAATGGACACTAACACGATTTTCTGAATCCAGGTCAAGGAATTGATGTATTTTCGCCGCGATTTTTGTACCCTTTAATTTCAAAAAATATTACTACGAAGATCACTTGAATAACAAGAGATGGCGCCAAAATTCAAATTATTAACATTATTAAATTTAAACATTTATTTTATTTCAGGCTCGAAAAATTAGTTAGTATATTCATTAAAATCATACAGGATATTTAATATATTAAATTTTTAATAAAATTCATGATCAATCCATGATTTTATTACTTATAAATACAAATACATAATAAAAGTTAAACGATTCGAGATTAACTAATTTAAACAATTTAAACGGAGATCTACTATGAAAAGGTAAGATTAATGTGACATATTAATCAATCAATCATCGATTTATTTTATAAATTTGTAAATTTCTCGAATAAACAATTCTTTTTATCAGAAATGAATACATAGCAAGAAATAAAAAAATTGTTATAAATAACGAAGTTCGTTGCTTAATAGTCATTTTATTGAATAATCGATTAGACGAAAAGAACTTATATAAAATAAAAACAGAATAAAAAAAATTATTAAAACTTACAAAATACTTAAATCTTAATTAATGATCGAATTACATTAAATACGTGATTTGTAAAAAATTGTTTCCCTGTGCTTCTTTCAATACAAAAGTAAACATTACTAGCTTGGTTATTTTATTAAATAATTAAATACAAAAAATTAAATTTTTGTGTAAAATATATATATATTCCTCTTCCTTGAGATAATATTAATATTTAAAAAATTATGAGAGAGAGAGAGAGAGAGAGAGAGAGAGAGAGAGAGAGAGAGCATATGCACGGCAAATCACATTTTATTATCATTTCTGAAATATAGAATTCGATTTTTTTTTCTTTTTTTCTTGTTAAATTTTATACTAAGATGAGAATGGTGATTATCATAAATGTCGTATTCCAGTAACAATACGATTTAATAATATTTAATAGGTTTGCAGTATCCAGTAATGATAGGAAGATTGAGAATCGGGTGTATTATAAAATACAAAATGATTTAGTCTTATATAATTTACGTAAATAATGTAGATAATTTTTTTTTTCTTTTGCTTGGGTTTGTTCTTCCTTTCACTTTTCTCTTTTAAATCAACTAAAATAGTGATTTCCGAATATATTATCATGTTACTGCGAAATATGAATTATGTATGGACAATCAGTGTGATATAGGTTTGCGTTTATATATACTTTTACACATATTTCAAGTCTGCATTGTTCCACAAGTTGTCTTCTTGTTTCATTGAATAATATGCACACATTAATTGAAAATGAATGAATTTCTTCTCTTAACCTTAGTTACTACGTTCTGTACCAGAGAAATTGTTATTAGAAATTTTGGATTATTATTTACATTTACTAATGGCTTTAACTGACTAATTATCTGATTTAACCCTAGGACAGATTAGAATACAAACGTATTCAAAATTGAAAAAGAAAATCTCATAAATTATAATGACAATTCTTTGTTGTTTCTTTTCTTCTTTTTTTTTTTTCTTTTCTTTTTTTTTTTTACAAGATTTACAGTAAAAAATTAATCGAAATAAATACTGTTCAATACGACATATATGAAGAATAAAAATATAAATATCAAATGGCTATACGTATGTTCATTAAAATTATAACTCGATAGAAAATATCATCAAGAAATACTGAAGTATTTAATTCATATTCTATAATAATAAAAATAATAAAAATATCTCGCGATTATATAAAATTATTAAATTGTTGATTATTTGCACACAACAATTACGTAATGATTATTAGTCTTAATTTTAGCAGTCAGTTGTGTGAAATATTAAAACGAAATGTATATACTAAATAATGATTATTATTGTAATTATTTTCATTTTTCTAATTTTATTCGAGCATCTCTTTCTTTTTCTTTCTTTCTTTCTTTCTTTCTTTCTTCCTTCCTTTAAAGTAAAAAAAGAACAATATCATTGTTTTATATATTTATTGCGAAACAGTGAATAAAAAAAGTTGCATTCAATTCCAGCATATATATATAAAATTGTTGAGATATTCTGTACAAATACACGTATCGTGTGCCACAAAAATGGTTGCACACCTTTAGAGCAAATTACAAATTGCACTCTACGTTATACAATTAATCGCTTTTTAATACGCGCATGATATTTATTAATGATGGTATGCCTGGATAGTCCTAGGGTTAAATAAATTTATAATTGACGTAACTATTTTGCATTTCTGAAACCTGCTCAGATTGAATTAGATATGTAGAAAGAGTGTACCGAACAGTAGTCACATAAGGATTGTTTTTATTCTTATTTTTTCTTTTTTCCTTTTTTAAAATGAGAATGAAAAAAATCACAAAAATACCTATTTGTTCTTTTTTTTTTTTTTTTTATATATTCATAGGTAATCAATAAAATCTGAGCCTATTTTATTTAATTCGTTATTTTCTTCATGTTTTCCATTTTTTTTTTTTACTTTTCCTTATATCATTCTTTTCTTTTCATGTATCTTCAAATAATAGATAATTATAATTTAGCAGTCTTTACACACATTATTCTCTTTTATGAATTGACAACAAAAGCTAACAAGAATGATAACACATTATGCAAGTACATGAAGGTTAAAAAGAGAAGTTTTGATAATGCGATGAAAATAATATAACTTTGTTTCTTTTCTGTTGTTTGTTTCAATGACATTCTTTGCACTTGTCTAAAGCATATCAAATATTCTCTTTGATTACACTGTTTCATTTTCGTAATTATTTCTCAATTCTGTGTTTTTTTTTTTTATCTTTTAAAAATATATACAGAAGCGCGTATTCAATGTCATAATTCTAAGATACATCTAATGCTTAGATTAGAATACTCTTAAAATGGTGTACTAATCTCAGCTATACGCCAAAATATAAGTAAAGTGTTCTTAAACTAGTAAAATACAAATTAGTTTCGTGTTGTACACATTTTAATTGGCTAATATATTTATATGTATCTTAACTCTCTAGTTAACCTTCTTGTATGTGTAGCACACATTGCCACGCATTCTAAGACATGAACTTCCTAATAAGCTGGTTAAAAGAGAGCATAGACCAGTGTGCCAGGTACTTATGTGTTAACATTTTTCACTGTTATAGCTAAATAGATATTATAATATTAGAAAGTATATTATTATTGATCTATTGTACTTAACAAACTGTTTGCGCTGCTCCTTATACTTTATTAAGTTTCTGATTTTTTTTTTTTTCATATCTGTAGCTATAAAATTTTTTTTTCTTTTTTTATTTCTGCAAATTCTTTTGTAGTAGAAAGCAAAAAATAAATTGACCTTCCTCGGTGTAGCTATGTCTGTATATTCTACAGAATAATTTAAACCATCTCGTAAAGGATTTTAGGTACGCTTATTTCTATCTTGATATTTTAATGATCCATTCAATGCACAGTTAATGTTTCAATAAAAATTTCATAAAAATGAATACATCACTAAGTCCAATTTTCTTATATTTTTTTTTTTTTTTTAAATTTTATATTCCTTCCTTTTTTCTCCTTCTTACTTATTTTTTTAATTCTTTTTTTGTAATCCAGTTCAAATATATGTTAAAAGTTCTGTTTATAGTAAATTTTTACATCATGAGGATTATATATGTATGTATATATATACATAGATATATATATATATATATAAAATTTATATGTATATATAAAATATATATATATACATACATATATATATAAGTCGGATATATATATATACACATTCAAATCACTCCTTTCTATGATTAACTTTGTTTTCTCTGATTATTCTCATGAATGGCTCAATCAGGATTCTCATTATTACAACACATGCATGCTGTTGTCCTTATAAAATGCAGATTTTTATATATCTTCTTACTAAGATTCACGTTTATACAAAAAAAACCTATCCACGCGCTACACTAGTAGTACATACTCATTCACCCCCTATACACACACACGCGCACGCGCGCGCGCGCGCACACACGCACGCACACCAGTGTCATGAAAAGGAGTCATTTTGTATGCACATCTGATACAGCACCGATTAAAGTATTTTTTTTTTGTTTTTTTACTTTAATCAGCTCGTAACATTTATCACTTTCTCATTTTTCTTTTTTATTACACCCACCCTATTATCGTTGGGTTTGTTTTTATTATACATGCATCGATTTCTCAATACATGCTTTATTGATAGTAGATATACTGATTATAATCTAACATAATACAATTTAAATAAGATATAAAAAAAAATAAAATTAAAAAAATTGCATAGCCCAATGGTATAATATTACCAAAAGACATAGACACGTATAAAACTTTTTAGTGCAAATAAAAAACTTTAGATACTGGTAATTTTCAATTACAAAAATGTAATTTGTAATAACACTATCCTTACTTTATAAAATATTTATCGGAAATTAAAATAATAATAATATTAATAATAATATTAATAATAATAATAATAATAATAATAATAATAATAATAAAAAAGAAATTAAAAAAAGTACAAACTTTCATATATAGTATAGTATAAATTTTGATAGTAACAAAACTATATATACTTTGTCTTAAGATGATATTGAATTCTACTAATACTTAAAGAGAAACAAAAGAGGAGTTTAACAGTACTTGATTTTCAAACTCCCCATACGATATTATTAATTATAATAATTAATAATAATGAATAAAATTAATAATAATAATGATGTTAATTATAATGATAATTTGAATATCTTCAGTATACAAATAATAATACAAAACCATACAAAAAAAAAAAATTCTAACATATGACACTGAATTATATTGGATCGTTTAAAATGATAGATGCATAAGTGAGATAAATCATTATAGGTGGGTGTGAATGTACGTATGCATACATACCCCTTTCTCTGTATCTGTATAATTTTGCTTTCTCCAGCAATTAAATTTAATACCTTCCGACATGTTGATAATTATTTCCTGTATACAAAACTAAACTTGTTTAGCACATTTTTGCACTAAATTTAGAATACACAATTTCCGTAAGTCTTTTTCCCTGTAGAACACAATGTTCGTTTTCAAACGTTCGTTCGTCATCTTTTAGTTATCACAAATTATTGTTCCTCGTATTTATTATTGTTTCAAATATTAGCAGAGCTTAGAAGCCTTCCCCGTACTTTATATCAATGTAATTATAATTATAATTACATAGTCACTTTGTCCAAACATTAGTTCACACCAGGGACAGGCTGCATTTTTGGTAACTTTTCTTTGTCGGTACATATGTCTTTACCTGAAGTAAGTCCACTTTCTACCCATGAAGTCTTTAAAAAAAATATATATCAAATGGTATTATGAATGCTACTCCATAAGGCAAAAAGTAGGACTATGGATTCGGGGGTGGTGTAGTTGATGTTGTATGAGAAGTGGCTGATGCATTAGCAACGACTGTCGGACTGGCCGGCTGTTGCAATGGCAGGAACGCTGAGCCCAAACTTGGTTTTAATTGGAATGATACACATGGCTTCGAACAATACTCTAGTTTGCTCAAGTCAATCATAGGTCGCCTAAACAAATAAATAAAATTCGTCTTTCATTATGATATTTTCCTCTAATTAATCTTTAAAGATTATCGACTTGCATTTTTAAAATAATAAGATCTCAATTTTAAATCAAACCTTTCCAATAATTTAATAATTTAGTTCATTGAAAACTCCTACATTCTAATTTAGAAATCTAATATTTACCTCGTATCCTCTACAAATTTGAGGTTGACCTTCTCACAGCCATCAGGAGGTTCCCTTGCAAGGAACCTGTTAATATGGGGGGACGTTCCAAGACGACCTTCTCTATCTTGTTCAGGCGTTGATCCTCGGCTTCCACCTTAATAATAAAAGAAATACAAAATTACTAAATATTAAACTGTAATATTATACATTAAAACATAATATGATAAATCAAAATAAATTTAATTCTCTATGCATTGTATAAAACATTGTCAAAACATATATATATATATCCTATATATATAGGATATATATTACAAAGGCATGCTCATTAAAATTAGGATGCATTTGTACACTAACTGCATTTCTGTGCTATTTTTATATACGATCAAATAATTCATGTCTGTCAAGAATTTTAAAATAAATCTAACAAAAAGAAAAAAGCAATAACTAAATCATGATCTATGAAGTGATACATGGCACTTATGTTAGATATCTAAAAATGAATTATGTATTTTTTTTTATCTTAAAACGAATCATAAAATAATATTGTCATAAATGATATTTGCACAACACAATACGTTTTTAAAAGAATATCTAATAGCTATAACTATAAGATACTTTCAAATGTAAAAGTCAATCAGTTAGATTGCCATGCATTCATGTGATGGATTTTTCTCAATCATTTAAAAATAATTAGTTGTATTTTAAAGACGGTAAAAGCAATTTATTTTTATAAAAAAGAAAAAGAAAACAAAAATTGTTAAATATCATCGCGATTTTTTAATAACCAAAGACAAAATTAAGCGATGCAGTGAAATTCATACTGCTATATGCAATATTTAGGGAAATATGAATGAACATTCTACTATCTTGTCAAAGAAACTGTAGAATTAAATGAATTGCATTTGAATTCCTATCTGTGTGTGTGTGCTTTAGAAATTTTGAATAAATTGCTTACAATGTACATGTAGATATAATATAATGACAGATATGAGATGTGCACATCTGCAATATATTTAAAACAAACGCTTACACATGCGTGCGTATGCACTATGTGTTTAATAAATAATTGGTAGTATATATACACACACATATAAATAAATACATGTAGATATCACAGTATTTTCAAAACATGCTGTTTGTTATGAATAAAAAAATAAAATTATATTTAAAATCATAATAATTTCATTGCATGTTTTAGAAACACTGAGTATGTATATATGTGTACTATATTATGCATAGAGAATGTTTTAAGATTTTATTTAACATTTGTAGGTGTAGCTATTTTCTTTCCCATTATTTTATATAAATCATCTAATCCTACAAATGCATGTAATTTTTAAACAGACTCCATGTGTGTATTATATGTAATTATATAATAATATAATACTATATATAATAATAATAATAATAATAATTTATTATTTCTGATAAATCATTATTGAATAATTATATATTATATTATTATATAAATATAAAAGTCGAAAATCCTGCTACAGAAGAAACATTAAACAAATCAATTAGAAATCGCTTTAGTTTAACAAACAATCCGCAAACGTGCTCCAACCTTGGAAGAGATCACTAGGTGAACGGGAAGCATCCGTAAGACCAGGTATCAGCGGAGACTCAGAATTCCTAGATGGAGGGCCTGCCTCAACAGGCAGACACACACCGTAGTTAGTGTGTTATTTTTAGTTATTATATAAGTTAAATTAATTCAAAATCTATTAGTTATAAATAACAAAATGTAAATTTTCGAGAACGAAATTTATACTCTTATCAAATTTTTAATTGTATAACTTTAGCTTCTAATGAGAAACTTATCAACCTATTTATAATTACAAACATTTTGTTAAAAATTCGTTCATAAGTAACTAATAACTAAGTTATTTTTTCTAATTCAGAATATTTATCTGATATACTTGTTATTTCTATTGGTAGCAGAAACGTGATACTAATAATTGTAAGTAAAAATAATAAATAGAAAAAATAGATATATTTATAGATGCAGAAATAACAATGAATTACCTGAGGAGTAAGAACTGGAAGGAAGATCAGTAGCTGGTGTTTGTGTGTTGACACTACGAGTCGCCCTCAACAAATCTGCCAATGGTGCACGATGTCCTTCGGGTGTCATTTGCTCACGATACCGTGCATACTAATATAAAATAAAAAATGTATTTATATTATATTTTTATAGTCTAAGTTATATTATGAAATAATACAGTTAAATGTAAATATTTCAACGAAATAATACCTTATCTTCTATTGGGTGATCTGGATCATTAGTGTTTGAAGTAGATTTGAGTACTAATCCTTCAATTTCTTGATTCAGTCCTTCAATGGAAGAACGCATTGGAGGCCTCATTGGTTTAACGGGTATGCTCATAGGACTTGCTTTTGTATTCAAAGAAAGTTGATTGTCTAAAAGAACGTACACACATTGGATATGTTATACGTAAATAAATATATATTTAATGTATCATAAATGTTATATGCATTAATATGAAGTTAAATATTAGTTGCTAGAAATAATAAAAATGAGATCTAGAAATTCTACATACATATAGATGTTTGTGATGCAATGCTGGGCAAAAGCACAGAATGATCACCAGGAAGAGCAGGTGGTGGGCCACCAGGCATTATAAGGCCAAAAGCTGCTGTTCTTTCCCTACTACTAGTACTCTCTTTATTTGTACGCTGTAATCTATAATAATATCAATTATAATAAATAATACTACTTTTATACTAACTTAATAATATATCCTATTCATATTAGTTTGAGTTATGCGAAGTAATCAATTAATCATCATAGTTCGCAATAAACAATAAATAAAGAATGTTTAATAAAATATGTAGAATTAATGTGAACGGGTATGCATATGTACCTATGTCTGAAGTACTTTTCTAGCTTTTCATCTGTGGTAGATTGTTCTGTAGAATGACGAGTGTGCATCTTTCTTGTTTCAATAGACCATTCTTCAGTCTAAAAAAAAAAGAAAAGAGAATAACGAAAAAGAATAGAACTTATTGAAATGTACGTAACAGTAATTTATGATAAGAAACAGTAAGTCAACATATTAAATAATTGTAAGATAAAACAGCAAGGAACATGGAAAAGAAGAAAAATCTTGTATTAAAAAATATGCATCACAAGGAAATATTAAATATGCACACAGCAACACAACATCGAATAACAATTCTCAATAGAAATGTGATCTTAATTAATAAGCTGTATACATTTTGAAGCTTAAGTAATTTATATACCTGTGTAGATTTATCAACTACCAGAAGGCTGGAATGCATATAGTATGAGTCGCGAGGCCATTGGCCTTTTAAGTATATTGTATCCAAGGATGCAGTTCTACGGATATTTTGGTTACCACTTAGACTTTCACTACAGCGACCACTTAATGTTTTCGATTTGGCTGTAAACAAAATATAGACAAATGTAAAATAAATTTTCTTTTCAAAAATAAAATATATAGTGAAAGATATTCTAAGAAATATTATTGTCATGCTGTTATAGAAATCATCAATACAAACATGAAACATACAAGTCTATGGGCTTATATGTTACAATGAATGTATGCTTCAACCGAGCTATAAAGTGTATATTCGGTTTGTAGGGTAGAGTATATAGAACTGTTTAAACGAATATGAATAAAATTATTAATACAGAAATAAAGTTAACATGGTACCGAACTAAATATTCATATTCGGTTACCCAGTATCAACCGTTTTCCCAGAATATATCACAATAATAGAAAGGTGACAAATACAGAAGAATAAGTATTTCAAGTTGCAACAGATTGATAGAAATAATTAGAATAAAAAGCCAATTGTAGTGCTGCTAGATTAGTAAACAAAAGAAATCTATGGTGCTTTAATGATTATAGGCAATGTATAGTAATGCTTCAATATTATGCGTATACCTTTAACCTATGTCTCAAGAAATATCTTTTGATATATCGTAATCACATCTTTTCTGCAAATCTATAAATCATTCAAACGCTTACAAATACAATTATGCTCAAACCGCAACATTTACATTAAAAATTAATGACAGGTAATTAGTTTTTGATAAATTAAAAGAAAACATCTATATATAAACATTTTGTTGTTATATCCTTCTTTTCTCAAATAATATATTATTTGTTATCAACAATTATTTATTGTTTACATTAATATTTTCCCACAGAATGGCACATAATGATAAGAAGAAAAGGAAGTGTTTAGTAAATAAGATCATACAAAATCTATGTATACCTTTGTAGGAAAGAGAACCAGGGCTTCGCTGTCCTGAGGAAGCTGAAGTCTCTGGTGAAATCCGTGTCCGCCATGTGCTTGCATTTGGTGGTGACACGGTAGGACTGTTGCTATTACTTTTTCTTAGACTGCTGCCTTGTCGACCCTGCCGTAGCAAAGAGCTTACAGGCAGGGTGGCTCGCATTGGTCCTTGCTTTGATGTAGAGCATGGCGAAGACTTTCGCATGCGTTGAGACCCTGACATTATGTCATATAGGCTGATGCCACAAGATTACTCTATGTTCTTCTAACTTTCCTACTAGCAGTAGGTTATAAACATATGAAATATAGGCTGACTTATCGTTTGCCGGCGAAAACGACTATGACGACAAGAGAAATTACGAAGACGACGGCGTCAACGACGACAAACTGGCGTCTTTCTCGTAGTAGTATTTTTGTTCTCATGGACGAAGTGTCGACAGCAAAAGTAATATTAATGTGGTAAAAACTGTGATGATAGTAGTAGTACTAGTAGTTTTGTAATAGTAGTATTACGTGGTGGCCGTGTGATCGTGATGATAATAGCAATAATAACAATAGTGTAGTAGAGGTAGTATAATAGTAGTAGCGTTGGTAGTAATATTAGTATAGTAATAATTTTTGTAGTAGTCGTAGTGTAGTAGTAATTTTTGAGTAGTAACACTAATGTTGTGTAGTAGTAGTAGCAGTAGTACCAGTGTTGTGTAGTAGTAGTAGCAGTAGTAAAGAGACTGGTCGTGATAGTGTCATTTATATAGATGGTAATGATAATAGTAGTAGTAATGCTGGTAGTGGTGGTAATGGTAGTCGCGGTGGTGGTAGTATGGTGGTGGTAGTTGTAGTCGTAGTAGTAGTAATGTAGTAGTAGTAGTGTAGTAGTAATGTGGTGGGTGGTGGTGGTGGTAATAGTAGTAGCGTCGTAGTAGTAGTAGGAGTAGTAGTAACAGTAGTAGTAGTAGTAATGTAGTAGTAGTAGCAGTAGTAGTAGTAGTAGTAGTAGTAGTAGTAGTAGTAATAGTAGTAGTAGTAGTAATAGTAGTAGTAGGTAGTAGTAGTAGTGTAGTAGTAGCAGTCGTAGTAGTAGTATTAGACGTAATACTAGCAACGGCGGCAAGAGTAGAAACGAAGAAAAGCTCACCACTAACGGTAATGGTGAAGAGGAATTTTTGAAGCACAACGATAGCGGTACCGATGGTGCGACAACAATACTCAACGCGTCTTGTCTTGCTTGTCATTTACAATGTTCTGCTGCTAGCTTAGCACGCGCGTCACGTGACCGCCAATCCCGGCCGGTCATTGGTGCAGCGCGAACTCATGGAGCGTCGTATTACGCTCGAATATCGCGATGCGTTCCATTCACTAACACCGTAAGAGAGACACCGTAGGGCGAGCGTCCTATCGTCCTCTTTCTTCCACACTGCGCACCACTTTTCTCCTCTTTCTCTTCCTCCTTCCGGCGTCTTCTCTTGCTCGCCTTCTCTTTTCCACTCACACTTCTACACTTGTACTTGATCGCGTTGTTCGGAAGAAAGAAAGCTCGACGCCGTCGTATCCTCGAAGATGCGCGTTCCGTTTTGCTCGACTGTGCTCGCCTACGAGTGCCAGGATCGAAGAAAGTCCATTCGCGTAAAAGCCCTTTGATGCTCTGAAAGCTTTCGGATACTGTTTAGTCTGCTTGACTTTTTTCCCAAATGCTTTCTCTTCTTTCTCTTCTCTATTATTTTCTTTTTACTCGCTGTGCTTCGTCTTCTCTCTTTTATCGTCCCTATTCGCGCGCGCGCACTCTAGCCTGCTTATCGAAATGAATGCATCGAGAATCCTTTCCCTCGTTCAACGTTTCAGAGACTGATCGTGACTCGGTTCACGCACTTCCCGTACGGCGTACGAGCTGTACGCGCGTGTACAAGCGCGCACATACGAAAAGAGGAGGGAGCTCCGATTCCTACGACGACCACTACGCGCGTCAGGAATCTCTCGAGCTGAAGTGACTGGCTGAAATTACATAGCCACTTCGATACGTCGAGCTGGAGAGACAGAGAAAGAAGGCACCAGAGAAAGAGAGAAAGAGAGAGAGTGAGATAGCTCGAGTCAAATCGAATCGAATCGAAGATTTCTCCCGGCGTCTCTTCGCTACTATCTTTCTTATGACTTATATACACTAAGAAAATTCATCACCGCTGATACCTTTAATTACTTTTTCAATCTCATACTCGATTAAACTATCGCATAGATTTTTTATTTTTCGTTTATCTACTTTGCTACGATGATACAAAACGATTTAAAAGAATCGAAATGTTCGAGATATCAAATGGCTGATTTTTTGACAGCTCACATAAAATTCTCGTCGGTGACTGGCCGATTCTTTTCACTAGATTAATGAGAATACTCCGTTACGACGAGGGATGGCTTTATAGTGAATGTAATCGGTCAACAACGCCATCTGGAAAAAAATGCCTGCCAAAACACGTGCAACAAAATTTCCCGCCTATTATTTTTTATCACTCTGTTACTATAAATTTAGTTTTTTTTCTTTATACAATATTTCACAACAATATTTTTATCGGAGAGAAAAAAAATCTATAATCACTTTTTTAAATAAATTTTTTTTTTAAAGAAGATGTTTTTCATAAACAATTCCTTTTTTCAGATATGCGTATAATTTTTTTTCTGGCCTGCTTAGTGTCGCCATCTACAGATGATGCGGTTAAGATTTGTGGGTCAATTGACCATCAGTCAACTTCATATTGAAAATTTTTTACTAGATTTTGTTTGTTAAAATTTTTTACCATTTTTACATTGTTTATAAAGATATAGAATTATATATATATATATATATATATATATATTTGATTTGAAATAAAGATTAGAATGTACAAATTGATATAAAAATAAAACGATTTTTGAAATTTGTTAATGTTTTAGGTAAAAATTATTTTATTTTCAGAGTATCATCTTATGATGATAAGAAATTGTGTGCAGATGGATACGTTTTAATTCTTTTTTTAAATTGAATTATATTCTTAATCTTAAATAAGATTTTTTACCATCTACTACCTTTATATAAGGGACTACTATATGTAAAGGACTACCTTGAAGTAAAATAATTTCTTTTGAATAATAATTCGGAGAATAATTGCACTTAAAACTTCATATAGGATAGTTCGTATATAAATAATAAATAATTAAAATATTTTGACGAATAAAATTCTTTTTGTTACAAAAATAATTGCTATGTGGCAAAATAAAAATTTAGTGGTGTTGGAATAATAAATTAACGTAAATTTTGTATTTAAAGAATTCACATGTAAAATGAACGACAATTGTAAATACAAATAGCAAATGAAAGAATGAAATAAAAGAAAATTAATATTAGAGCAATGATATTTTGTGTAATCATGGCACCTGCCGTTTATTAAAAACAAATTTGATAGTAATCATAATTACAAACAATAGTAATGATAGTATAATTGCAAAATACGTTCGCGCTTTTTCTTGTCTTTATAGCATATTTGTTTTTTCCTTAAATCGATTAATTAATCCTCGGATTATCAGCATGTTGCTGCAACTTTCGACGATGTTTTTTTGTCAAAAAAATAAATTATACGTAAACTCCGAAGAAGCAGCCATTGTGTCATTCCCTTACCCTCTCACCCGGTTCTGTACATACATTGGAAGATAATCCGAGGGTTAATTTTTATTTTTATTTTTTTTTTTCAGATGTGTGTATTATGTTACAGTGATCATCGCTTGATTTTAAAAATTAATTATTTTACCACTTCTCGAAACCGAAAAAATATTGACCGATGAAGAACGGATTTTTTTTTTTAATTTATCTTTTCTTCTCATTTCTTGTTTTTTTTTTTAATTTTTTTCTTTTTTTTTTTTCATTGACGAGATGATTTATACGTTTCATCGCAAACCCGAGATTCCGTCGTACATAAGACATTATATTAATAATTTTAATTAATATACACACGTACACACATTTTGTATAATATATATATATATATATATATATATATATATATATATATATATATATATATATTATACTTATTAACTTATATATATATATATATTTACTTAATTATAATTATTTTTTTTATACATTCACGTTTTCTTGCGTACATACACGCGATCATACATACACATGTACATACATACAAACACACTATTTAGGCGCACTCCACGGAAACGAATAAATTCTTGTTATGAGCGAATAAAATATAATTGATACATATATATGTATATAAATGTATACATATATTTTTGTTCGTTTCTTCGGAGCGCTGAGATCTGCAGAATGTTTAGAACAATTTTCTATTGCCGATCTGACTGATTGAACGGTTACAGAAGTTTCAAACGAATTACCGAATCTTCTAAACGTCGAATGAGAATGATACTCCTGATAATATATATTATCTGTAAATATATCTATATATATATATTTATAGATAAGACGAAGTATTTTAGATTTTTTTGAACTAATTCATCGCTTGGACCAAAAACGTAGAATGATTTATTTTATTTATTTTGGAGACTTCAATGCCTGGCAGCACTAAATCGGTATCTCGTTCGACTTCTAATTATGAAAGTTACTATATATGTATATGACTGTGGTTAAAACGGATAGATACATGTATTTCTTGGTTTCTTTCTTTCTTCTTGTTATTTTTTTTTTTTCATTAGGCACTTAAATATCAGGATTTTTTTCGGGAATCTCAGGATCGAGGTAATATCGAACGCTTCATCGTTTCAAATATTTACAGTCTTCGGATAATAAATGCAAGTAAAAATAAAACAAAAATATTGTTAGGAAATAAAATGAGAGGAGAAAATGAGGAAAAGATGGAAAGAAATAAAGATATATATATATAGATAGATAGACAGGTATAGATGGATAGATAGAGAAAATAATAATTAAAAATATAGAGAAATAATAAAAAACTTTAGCAATTCTGTATACAGGATCAACGATATTTGTACAATATTAAAATGTTCTTATTTTGTTGTATCCCAAGAAATACAACTTTTCTTTCCATTATATTTTCCTATGATCGGAGACAGTGATAACAGAGTGATAACAGATAATATTATGCGTGTATTCACAAAGTCCAATTATAAAAAAAGAAAAATATTAAATATTGTTAAATATACCTAAATTTTTCGTTGTGAATAATAATTGACTGGCCTTCATAATATTTCATAATTCATACTAAACCGATGTATATATATTATCGATTATATAACAATAATGTTATGTTGGTAGTACTAATAGAGACAGAGCGGTGGCAATAATAATAAGGGTAGACATTATGACAGTAGTAATGACGATGATTATGATAATGATGATTTTAACGATAATGATAATAACGATGATGATGATGATAATGATGTCGATGTAGACAATAATATAATAATAATAATAATATTACACACTAAAAATAGTAATAATAATAATAATAATAATAATAATTATGTATAATGATAACAAATAATAGTAATAATTGATAGTAAAAATCTGTATACATATTACAATAAAAAAGACAATAATTTTTGTTTTCTACTTTAAATTATTCATCATGTGTTTTTCCTTTACTGTTCTTTTTTACTCGCTTGGTTCTCTTCTCTCACGTTGAAATTTCCATGATTATTTTATATTATGTTTTGAAATATAGTATATAATAATTGATAATTAGGATTAAAAAAGAAAAGCAGAATCGCTTAGGTTGATCATTATTTCTTAGAATAATATCGATTAAATCTTGTTATAAAAAAAAAAAAAGAAAGAAAAAAGAATTAAAATGTGTGGAATTGTGTGAAGTAGATGATGATCTTTTTTTCTTTCTCTCTCTCTTTCTCTCTTTTTTTCTCTCTTTTTCTCTTTCATACACATATATACGCATATTTCATACATCACATACACACATACACATCCGAGTACGTACATGCGAAGCCTGCTTTATTTTTATTAATGCAAAATTTGATCAAATTTTCGACACATTCTCGAAAATCGGAAACGACGGCGATTGTATTTAAAATTGAATTCCGCGACAATTTTCGTTTTGTTCTTTGTTTTTTTCCTTCTGATTATAAATAGGTACGAATGATAATGAGAAGAATAAAACCTTCGATCAAATCGAAATATGCATTCGACTGTTGGAAGCTTTCGAAATTGTATGTCTTTTCTAAACGCAGAGATGTATATTACGTGTAAATATTTGTAAATACGTGGATATATGAAAATAATTGAAAATAAAAATAGCGATTTTTTCGAACGATCCAAGAATAATCTATTTAGATCTGGCAGTGTAGGTGAGTACAGTTGTACTTGATTATTGTTGCTCTGTTATTGTTAACAAATTATTAAATAGAACAGAGTCATAATAAATGGCAGTTCTTGAAAGGGCAGTATTTTTTTAGTATTATTATATTATAATCATTAATTTCGATTATCGAAGGTTTCTTTCTAGAAATCATACGTTGTTTGTCGGTCGATATCGGCCGGCTTCGTCAGTCGTATATTTTCGAATAATTATTTTCGGAAATATGATTTTGTTATTTTAAATATCTTAGGAGCGTAGGATTATTTACACAGAGCGGTAGTTACGCGATGAAGTATCGTCATCTACGTAGAAATCATATTATTTTTTTTTTCTTTTTTTACATAGGTCGTAATCATCGTCAAATTCGTAAGATCGAAAAGCGCAGAAAAAGAATCGCTTTTTATTTTTTTTTATTTTTATCCTTAATTTTTAACCTGTATTACCTTCAGGATCTTTCCCGTCTTTCTTTTCTTCCTCCACTTAGACGCGTTTTTTCTACTTAATGGAATTTTCATATTTACATTGTTATTTGTTATATCTCTTTGTATTTTTTTCTTTTTTTCCTGTTTCTTTTTGCTTTTTAGCGATAGTGTGTGTGTGTGTGTGTGTGTGTGTGTTTGTGTTGTATATTTTTATTTAGAAATTCTATCCCCGCAAAATGACATGCACTCATTATTATCGTAATTATTATTATCTCTTATATTAAATATTTATGTATGTACTTTATATTAATTAAATTGTTTTTATTTTTTATATTTTTATTTTCTCCCTCCGTCTTTTTACTCAAGAAGCTACTTTGATCTTCAGAAAAATATCGAGGAGCTTCGAAAATACTACTCGATTATTAAATACACGCTTGTGCTGTTTAGACTAAATACATACATACATACATAAGTAATATATTTTTTGTTTTGTTAAACGGCGAAATAGATTGGCTCTTTACTTCTTTTTTCAGGATAAAAAAATACGATTCTCTCAAGGAAGATAGTTCTTCTCATACACATACATACACTGCTGCAATTCTTTTCATCGCAATATTATTCAGTTTTGGTATCGCGTTTTAAAGTTTTATTAGAATTTATTGAAGTTAAAAGATCAACGGAACGATCGAGTATAATTTCGACTTTTTACATTTTGTATCTTTTTTTTCATTTTTTTTTTTTTTTGAGTTTCAAAATAATCGATCGTTACAAAGAAACATACGTAAAAATTGTACGTTTCTTTATTTTACCTATAATCATATAATTCCTTTGATCTCTTATGAAAATGATAGAATCATTTTCGAAATTTCGAAATTCTTGAATACTTTAAAACGAGACACCACTTTTGTTCTGTTTCTACTTTATCATTGCAATACATTATCGTTCGAAAATATGCCCCGTAGGTTAGTGAATATGTTCGAAAATATGCAATATCGTACGAGAATATCGCTTAAAAATAGATTCGAATATTACAAAAAATATTTTCAGATCCTTCCAGTTTAGAGATCTTTTTTCGCTCTCTCTCTTTCTCTCCCTTTTTTCATTTTGTTGTTGTTCTTCTTCGCAGATTGTCAGACTAATCGGCAAGATTGGGGCAAATACATACGTACATAATATACATACATAAAATACATACATACATGTGTACATATATTATGTATCTCGTTTTTTTATTTTTTTTTTTTTTTTATTTAACCTTTTCTTTCCTTGCGAAGAACTAAAATTTTCCAAAAATATATGAAATTTCCTGTTACATCGGAATCAATCGCACGCTTTTTCGAACGTCGCAGAACCTTTATATTTAACACATCGTTAACAGGTCTCACGAATATATAATTATTAAAATATTAAATTATATAAGTCGTTATTATACAATAAGTGAGCCAAAACAGTTTCTAGTAAATTTATAAAATTAATTGGATATTTTTATCCAGACTTTGTAAACTTGAATCATAGTTAGGTTTAGGGGTTTGTAATGTTATAATATAGAAACAAAATTGGTCCAAAACATGTGACAGAAAAGAGTAATTAATTTTCTCAATCATCAAAGAACTTAAATATCATCATATAATATTAATAATTATATATAATTTTGATGTGTTACCAATTTTCTTAATTTTTTCATATTTTAATTACAAGCATATAACTGGATGAGAAAGATATTACATTTTTGTATATAACAGACGGTTAGCAATGTGTTAATAATAATCCAACGATACTTAGCAGTTTCTTTTTCTTTTTATCTTTTTTCATTTGACCATCCCTATCTAATTTTTCTATCTTCCTTTCGAGAATCAAAAATCGACGACGTTCGTTTCGTCGTGACGCATTTTTTCTCGCGCGTGTAAAATTGTACGATATTAAAATACAGCTTCTTGTATTATAACTCACATGAAATGTTTTTTTTCTTTCTTCCTTCCCCGCTACCCCGGACAACTCGACCACCCGTGTATTTCTCCCTTATTTATTTATTTATTTTTTATGCGTTCTTGTAATTTTAGGCTTATCATTGTAATAACGAATCAACGATCTACTCTTTTTTTTTCTTTTTTTTTTTCTATATCTTGTTCCGTCAAATCGTCTAAAAATATGCCTCGCGTATATATTCATATATAATAATAATAATAATAATAATAATAATAATAATAATAATAATAATAATAATAAAAATAGTAGCAGTTGTAGTAGTAATAATAATAATAATAATATAATAATTATAATAACAACAATAATAATAATAATTTAATATATATATATATTTTTTCCCGTTATTTATTTATTCTTTTTTTTCATCTTGTTCTTTATTCTCTAATCTTCTGTATCGAGAATTTATATTTTATTTAATAAAAAGAAAAATGATTAAAAATATAGATAAAGAAAATAGTAATAATAATAATATTAATATTAATAATAATAATAATAATAATAATAATAATAATAATAATAATAATAATAATAATAATAATAATAATAAAATGTTTCATCTTCACAATCGCAGATTATTATTCGATCCACGATACCGCCCTAGATCATTTGTTTAATTGTTTTGTGTAGAAGATATCTAAACACGGAATGTCTCTGTACACACGAACATATATAGTACAACACGATTATTACAATATTCGATTTTTAAGATTGCGGACGGTTAATGACTCGAGTCTAATCGTGTCGCTTCTCCGTTAGCATTCATTATATTTATATACTTTGGAGTGTATTATAGTTATGTAATAAAATATTTTTGTGATGTGTGAACATGTCGCTCGTAGCAAGAACAATGCTGAGTATATTTTTATTTATTATTTAATTAATATATTATTATTTTTATTATTTTTTTTTTCAATTTTCTTCCCACACATGATGGAATTGAGTTGCGTAATAAAATATTTGTGATGTCAATATGCTTTGAGAACAATGCTATAAGTATCTATTTATATTTTCTTTCTTCTCTTTTCATACTCGAATAAAATGCAAAATGGAGAAATTGCAATGCAATTGTACTCGAGACTCCGTTTATTTTTATTTTCATTAAATTAATACCTTGTGATACGTAATTTGTGTGATGCTTCATTTTTCCGGTATGAATACTTGGCGTGTATGTGTGTGATGTGTATACGATTCGCACAAAAAGTTAGAGATTTAACTTGTAATATATATATATATTTTTTTTTATGTCTGTGGTGAAAATTTTCGCTTTCGCAAATGACATTTATTGCGTTCKAGATTGTAATGTTTTCTTTTCTTTTCAATTTTTATAATAGATTGTCCTATGTTAATGAAACATATCTTATTATAAGTATATACGTATCTATTTATGTACGAAAGTATTATCGTTTTGTACACACGCCTGTAATACAATTAATTAAATATTATATTTCTCTTCTAAGAAGAAATGACGTGTACATTTCGACGTGAATAAATATTCACGAGCATTTTGAAGTAACTCTTTCGATTTAGTACCAGGAACTAATTAGATTCAGCTTAAAAGATTACTCTCGATATATGTATAAACGTTATAAATTGTTGAAACAACAAAATTAGTTATAATAATAAAAAAAAGGGAGGACAAATTGCACATTATGCATATACGTATCTACACGTACGTTTGAATTATCAAAGGACATATAAGTTGAAACTTTTGAATAAATATATATATATATATGAAAATGTATACATATATACATATATATAAATACACAAAGGAGGAACATACACACATAAAATATGCCCTATTAATTGGACACATTATGTCACAATCCAATATGCTGCCACCCATTGCGTATATAGTAAATATATGTATGTATATATTTTTATTTTTTTCAAGGACACGAAAGGGTTTACGATTATCGGTACATTTTTTATTTTCTTGTATTTTTTGTTTTTGTGATATACGTATATTGAATTGTTTGTTTTTCTTTCACCCGAGACGAATTAAAACGGTGGAGGAGAGAATCTTACGAGAGATTTATTTAATTAATCAATTAGGCCGTATTTCGTTTCGCGAATGTATTCGTAACATTCGTCAGTCTGTTACAATAATTTCCGTTGATATTTGGCGGAAGCATATAAACATATCGATAAAATGTAACTATAATATTTATAAAGATTGAATAGATTTAATAATATGCGTCAATCTGCGAGGAAGTTCGACAGTTTTAATTTTATATTATTTCATTGTTAAATGCAATTCATGAAGAATATTATTGATAGGACAACGTGTATATATATCCATGTATCGACGTTTAAAGAAAACAAAAACGCGGGAAATATAATAATATATTAGCACGTGGTCGTTCACTGCGCTCGTCGTCATTTTCTCCATTCTATCGTTCTTATCTTTTAACACATTGTTGACCAAATTCATGAATATATAATCGTATTTGCACATGCACACACACATATGCAACTAATATAATTATTAAAGTATAAAACAATATAGATTATATTTATTATACAAAACAAACTATAAGTTCCTAGATGATTTTCAAAATTGATTACTCTTCCATTGAAATGTTTCAGATTTCTAGTAGTATTATAGCTTGTAGTATTATAATCTAAAAAAAAAAACCGTTAGCTTAAAGGATGTCTCGAGCAAGAATAATTTATTTTTCAAATCACCGAAGAATTATAGCCAAATCTTATAATATTATAATATTGGATAATGTTTGCTTAATGTTAATATTACCAATTTTCCACAAATATTTCATATTTTAATAATAATAATTTTCATTCAATTATAAGAATAAATATAGATAATAGATAATCATCGGTCAACAATGTGTTAATATATCCTGCATAATAAAATTAATCGTTCGTATATATTATTTATATACAAATCCTCGTTCATCGAGACTCCATTTCTTTGACTTTCTATTATCAAAGATGGCAGATTATCTTCTGGTAGGAGAAGATACAAAGTTGCAGGATAATAAAATCATCTTCAGGTTCTATGTAACACTATTCCTTTTCTTAGATTCGTTCTCCTTTTTCTTTTTTACGTTTATAAAAAAAATAATAAAAATTAACAAAAAAAAAGGCAAAAAGAAAAGAAAAGAAGACAAAGGAAGATTATCGGAATCGTTGGTCGAGAATCGTTGGCCGGGTTCATCTCGGAGAGGATTTCTTCTTCTTCTTCTTTTTCTTCTTTTTCTTTTTTTTTTTTTTTATCAAAAAGAGAATTTGAGGATTTCTTTATTTCTCTTTCTCTTTCTCTCTTTATTTCTTTTCTCGCTGACTTGCGTCCTTTCTGATGAAAGACTAGAATAATCCGTTGTCAAGTAGGACAGGTCGAAGGACGACAGTCGCGAATTCACTTCAATCACACACCGACTTTGTTCATGTTTTAAGGGTTGAACAACACCTTTCACACAAGAACGCCTTACGTACCCTTTTATGTACATCGTTTCAAAACTATATACATATGTTTATCCATATATATGTATCTATAAATATATATATGGGTCTTTGAAAATATATATATATATATATCTATATATATATATTTATGTATATTCTTCACAGATAATCATTATCGACGTTTTGCGCATCCTGAGACTTTAAAGTGGCCATTTCTTCGGCTGTACCATCCTCACATTCTTGTTCCTCAACGAAACTAATACTACCGGCTTTGTACCACACAACTAAGTCCACGACAAAAGCCAATATTAGGATTCCACCCGTCGTACCTGTTACAAAATGAAAATCTTAGAGTTATTTGAGTATATAGAAATTGTTTATTAATTTTAATTAATGTCAAATTTATTATGAAATAATCAAAATCGTTATTATATTTGTATTAATTGAATTGATATTATTTATGCACAGTTATATGCGTATTGAGTATTTTTAAATATTTATATTTTTCTGTTGCATTTTTTTGTAGTTTCAAGAAAATGATTTCACAAGTTATAATGATTTGAATGTAAAGATATTTGCGTACCGTGATAAAACATCCTGAAGACATTTGAGTCGTAGAGCCAGCAGGCACCTCGTTCACCACAAGCGTATTCCCACACGAGACACGCTGAATCCACAACAGCACCGTATACGATTGGGCATGGTACATTACCTGTGTAATCAAATGAATAATACATATACATTTTCTCTGTGATATATAACAAATTGATTACAATTATTTATTCAAATATTCTGTTTATGTTGTATGTAACGGATCAGAAGTTATGCAATTTTGAATAATAACATACGAATATTGTTAGGTATTAATGTAATAAATAAAATAAGTGAGATTTATCAATGTAATCTGATAAAGAATATTTTGATAAAAAATTTAATACTTTTCAATCAATATATTTTGTTTATTCTAACTGATCAGAAGATATACAATTTTTTAGAATTTATGATTTATCGAATGAATTAATAAAAAAATTCTTCGAAAAATTAACAGTCATAATAAATTCATATTTTTATATTGAAATATTGTGTTTATTTTAATAGATGAAAAATAAGAATGAAATTTTTAAGAATTCATAGATACTCTTAGTTAACAATGTAACAGATAATCAATGATTTATCGAACCGATCGATTAAAAGATTCCTTGAGATAATAATGATAAATCCTTTGGAGGTATCGCAAGCACGTGGGAATGAAAGAAAAAAAATCTGGTATACGTCTTTGGATTTGCGTAATAACGGGCAACGTCGCGAGGCCAGACGTGTAGAAAGTAGCGTAGTAAGTTGTTTCCCAGCGTCCATAAAACGTGAAGCGCGTAATTGCGAAATCATGAGAGTAGTAGTAATAGTATTCTTACCCGAGGAACGAGAAGGAAGGAAAAGAAAGAAAGAAGGAAGAAAGGAAGGATAACGTTAGAGAAAAAGAAAGAGAATATATACGAACATAAAATATAATTACCAAACAAGCCAATAGCAAATTGTATGAGACCCAGGGCCATGGCCTTGTCCCGTGGATCCACGCAACGTAATATCAGTAACATGGAACCAACCTCGCTCGTCGAATGTATAAAAACGAACACTGAGAAGAGAATCATGTAGACCCAAAAGTTACTGCACTCCAATGGGCAATAACCAATCGTCGCTGTGCTCGTCGTTATTTCCGGCATCGTTAAATTTTGCCCGATGCACTGGCAGTTAAAAAACTGAAAGAGAAGAATCATAATAAAAATAATAATAATAAAAAAGACAAAATTAAGACAGAGAAAGAACAAAATAGCGAATGGGATTACGTTAATGGGATCTCGTTAACATTTTATTACGATATAAACTTCTTCTTATTTTATCTTCTTATTTAATCTTCTTATTATTATCAGATTTTTTTTTTCTCGGAGAGACAATTTAAAGTGAACTTCTCGATTCGATATGTGTAATTATGTATAAGTATAAGTATACATTTGCGTATACATATCTCTTTGAAAGATAGAGGGAGAGAGAGATCTTTACATACCGATTCCACTTTCCCGTCCGCTATCGTGTAATTCGAGCAGCCAGCATGACACGCGGAGAAGTACGTTTTACCATCCGCGCCACAGATCGGGCTGAACTTGTTTCGATCGCAGTCGCAGGTAGCTTCGCAGGTTGGCTCGAAGCTCGAGATTCTGAGAAAACAGTAATCATGCATGAATGAACATTTATTTCTTACTATGACACGAATAAATCTCATCAAAGACAATAATGACGATAATAGTTATGATTATAATGATTATTGTTATTTCATTTCTTACCCATCGGAGTGCGAGATAAGACCAGCAAAATCGTCCATCGGACAACCAACGAACATCAATACGGCCATACCAATAGCATAAACGACTGCTGTAAAAGCTATCCATGCTGCAACGAACCTAGCGTTTGGTTTCGCTCTCAGAATGAATACTCCACTTATTATAATACCGATGCCCATTACTAGAATACCACCGACACCTGTCAAAAGAAAATATTACCATGTGAGAATTTACAAAACCGATTAAATGTTACATTTTATATGAAGATATATTTATTATTACCTGATATCATGTTAGCATGATGAGCTGGCAAGCGAAATTGGCTCTCGAGGTACTTTGGTAAGAATGTGTAAAGTCCTGCGATTGGCAGGATGTGCAGCACGCTGCTAGCTGTCCTGAACATCAGGATGTCGTTTTTAAGCAGCCTTTTAACTGCTTTTGGAAAATCTGTAAATAAATGATACGGATAAATAATAAACATAAAAAAATATAAATTCAAGACAAATAAGAATTTAATGGCCATATTTTTTGAAGGAACAAAAATTATTGTAGTTTTCATTTGTTAAAGATTAGAAGAGATTTATTTCGATAGAAAGACTGAAAGGATATATGTATGTAGTCGCGTAGTACGTAGGAAACTATGCGGCTAAGAGGCTTCTTCTAGCCTTCCAGAAAAGGCAGCATAGAGTCGTGGCAACCCCGCATAGAAACGTCCCGTACATAGACCCTAAGTAGACAAACGTGACCAACATCGAGCTCCACGTATTACCGCGACAACCCTGCGATAGGTGTAGTAAATATATAGGGTGATCGTTAAACGATTCGTTAAGTTTTATGTCATTATTTATCAACCGCTCAATATTTTTCTTTTGACGATTGTTAAAGGACAAGAACGTTCATTTTCATAGACTCTGAATTCATTTGCATGTTTAATATTCCTAAGAGATTTTACGACGACTGACAATGAGACAGTATTGATGTATTATTGTAATCAAAGATTAGATTAGAAACATAGTACACGGTAATACCACAGGGACGAAATTTGATGTAGTCTGAATTGATACGTATAAAGGATTGCAAATTTGCAAATAACTTTCAACTAAGTCTATTTTCTCCAATTAAACTATTCTACAAGTGATATTAATTTGATACAATCTTAGAAACAATAACAGTGCTAATATAACAAGTTTTATAGAATAAAGGATTACCGAAGATCAACAAAAATTATCAATAAATTTTGATAAATAAGAATAGATAGATTTGTTCTTCGATTTATAAATGACAAATAAATAAACGACAGAAAAATCTTGATGAAAATCGAATAGGGTGAATTTGAAGGGGGAGGTTGAGAAGTGATAAAGGCGGCGTGGATTTATTTTGTAGGTGTTTCTCTGTGCGCGTGCAAATATGTGTGTATGCGTATATGTGTGAGCTCGACGCACGACGCGTGACCGTGAACTTGCCCCACCTCGTGCACTAGTGCACGAGTCGGTCGGTCATTAGCGTTAATGCACGCACGCTCGAGTGCGCGCGAGCGCGCAATCACGCGTGAGCACCCGCGCGCGCGCGCGCGCGAATAAGCGAGAAAGAGCTGCACACAACTCGGAGGATTGCACACGAGGGACGAGCCGACGGCATTCTTTCCTCGCGTCCTTCCTGCCCCACGACGTTATGTATGTACCTACGACGTCCGGGCACCTTTTCGTTTCGTTCGCTCGATCGAACACGCCTATGCTCTTTCATTTTCTCTCTCTCTCTCTTTCTCTCTTTTTCTGTCTCTTTCTTTCATTCTTGTCTTTTGACGTGACTCGCGAGCCTTCGTGTCGTGTCTTCCATTGTGATTTATTAGGTCTACCGAAAAATTCTCACAGAGACGAATCTTCTTTTTTTTCTATCTCTTATTCTTCTTTTCTTTCTTCCTTTATTTATTTATTTATAAAATTAATGTCGAATGGATTTAGGGTTTCGTTTAAAAATAATTTTTTTTAGGAAAAAGAAAAGAAGAACAAGAGAGAGAGAGAGAGAGAGAGAGAGAGAAAAGTAAATTCAATTTGCAAATATATATATATATATAATTTGTGATTTATAAATAATCTTTAGCGAATCGAATTTGATGTAAAAATAATTATGCGGCAAGCGTAGAGAATATTTTATGATGGTAGATCTAATATATCTTGTCAAGCGATATTCTTACTTTTACATTTTATTTTATACGACAATTTTTATTTACATCTCACATGTATTTTATAAATAATTTTTTTTTTTATTTCTTTTCAATCACCAAGATCAACTAGTACAACGGTATTTGATGTTTGTTCAAAAGACAAACATTGTTATCAAATATCTACCCTAGTAGCACAAAATATTGAAACATATTGAATATATGTGTATTTAATATTAAAAAGAGATATAATGTCTTCAATATTAATGTCTTTTTAATATTAAATACACATGTATTCAATATTTTTCAATATTTTGTGGTACTAGGGTAATTACTAATTTTTTAAGTACCTATCATTTGTTCGACACGTTGAATAAGTTTGGAAAGGAAGTAAAAGAAAAAATAAAAAAAGAAGAAGAAGAAGCGGTAGAAGAAGCTATTTTTTTATTTCTTTTTTCTGTTGTGTCGCGATATTTTAACCTTTGCTCCTTTTGCAAAGAGAGCGGCACCGTGCGCGCCCGGCTGCCTGTTTGTTGCTCGATCGTGCCGCGATATAAATATTCTTATGCGAGGACTCATTATCTTAGCCGTGGGCGAAACTTAGCGCGCTGGAAGCGCCGATTAACTTGCGAAGAGCACCACATTGTCTCCGCTTTTTATTTGCATTCTCGTTAGCCTTCGAGGTCCGGCTGCCGAAATGAGCTGAGCCTGATGCGAAATTTTACCGAGAGGATTTTCGTCGTCGTTGTCGTTCTCCTTCTTCTTCTTCTTCTTATTTCTCTTTTCCCTCTCCTTCTTCTTCTTTTTTCTCTTCTCATTCAAGAATTTGTGACTTTTTTTTCAGTAACATCCAACAAAAATTATAAGAAATATTTTTCCCTCTTCTTCTACATTTCTTTTTTTGATAATAATAATAATTATAATAATAATAATAATAGTAATCATTTACCGAGGCCTATCATTATTTTCAATTTTAATATCACCGAAACACAACACTTATTTAAATCATATGATATCTTTAATATCGATAAACCAAATCACGTTCGTGCCATGTTGTAGATCAAGAAATGACGTCCATTAAACTACCAGAGAAGATTTTCGGTTAAAGCCTTTTGCCAGTTTGGACAGGTATAAAAAAAGATAGCCGATTAAAATCTTCCCATTTCCATGGACTCAAAAGAGAGAGAGAGAGAGAGAGAGAGAGAGAGAGAGAAAGAGAGAAAAGAGAAAGAAAGGCGACATTTTTATATCCTTCCAAGTTTTTTATCGGTGCGCCGACCTTTAAAAGGTAAGAAAAATTTAATGGCCAACTAAAGGATTAAGACGGTCGAACGAGTCTCTCTCTTTCTCTCTCTCTCTCTCTCTTTTTCATTCTTTCTTTCTTTCTTTCTTCATCTTCTGGATGGCGAAATGTACGCCTCGTCGATTATACGGACGATCGCTGATCTCTCTCTCTCTCTCTCTCTCTTTTTCTTTCAACCCCACTTCCAAACTTCTATTCCTTTTTCCTCTCAAGATTAACCAGGACTTACCTCTTAGACTAGGTTTTTTGGCATCCGCTCGTTTCGGTGGTGTTCTGTTCGTCGGCAAATGCGTAGGAAAGGCGAACATTCCTATGCTGACCAACATCAGCATCGCGGATATCAGCACCAGACCTTTAAAATAAAAGAGGAACACTTTACGTCACAATTATTCACGCTCGATGCATTTTTACCGCGAAGATTTTTCGGTTACAAGAAAAAAAAACACTTTTATATATATTTATATATATATTATTTTTAATCTAGTCGCTGATTTGCCAATTAAATCCGTCATGAATCATCGTTTATGTATTGAGAATAAAATTAAGAAAAAAATTATATATATATATAATTATGCATGTATAGAGAAATCACGTATACAAACGTTGTATTTTTTTTTTTTTTTTTTTAACCGACGTACGATTTTATCCAATCAATTTTTTTTCCCCTCTTCTTCTTTTTTATTATGTTAAACGAAGAAGCGCGTCGAATTTTTTTCGATAATTAGGTAACATTTTGTTTCTCATTTATTAAAACGTTTATATTACGGCCCTGTACCAAACTTCCCGAATTATTTTTACGCCGACGCTCTCAAATACGTGCGGCACAATAAAACGCTTGAAATCCTAATAATACTAAGGAAAGTCCAGTGACAACGGATATATGTATTTACATATACATACATATATATATTTATGTTCGTGTGTTGCACATTTACAAATATATTTCGCGAAATTTAAAGGTCGTCGAATTTTTAGTATCGTCCGTTAGTTTTTTTCTTCTTTTTCTTTTTCTTCTTCTTCTTCGAAAGAAAATGTGTCGCGTTTTTAACAGAATTATTACTATTATAATTATGATTATGATTATTATACTGGTAAAAGATTTAATATAAAAACGTTACTCGTAATATAATTATGATTGGATTCAAATGATTTGAATGGTTTTTTATATATTTTGAAAACTTACCGAGCCACCACGCACCAACCCATCTTGGATCGGTAGGCGTGATTTGTGGATTTGCGGATAAATCCGCATAAAGCATCGTGCAAAGCGATCCAAGGATAAAGCCTAACGCTGGTCCCAGAATCCTAACACCAATCGTGATTGCTATCAAAAGAGAAACATTCAAAAATGAAATGGTTAAAAATTTAGCAAAAAATATATTTGCCAAGTTTATCAGATTAGTCGCATGACACACGTATAAATTTGTGTTATAATAATAGATCATTTTTCTTCGAGAGAAAGAAAAAGAAAAAAAAAAGAAAAAATTTCTTACCAAAATATAAGGGACTTTCTCTGCTGGCAACGTTATCGTCGATGTATGGTATGCCAAGAGTGTAAACGGCTGTTTGACCCATTCCAACACCGAGCAAAGAGACGAAAAATATTGCCAGGACTACCGTCGTTATTTTACTTTGTATTCTTTGTTCCGTTAGAAAGTCACCTTCGCAATATGCGATCGAATCACCGTGTGGTGCCGTTGTACCTAAGGTCCACCTACGATGTTAACAATAAAATAATATTTAGTGATTTTATTGATGCCTGTTCTTTAATAATGCATACATATATCAAATATATTAGTTTGATAATGAAGTTTAAAAATAATAATGAAATATTTTCTTCAGGTGAACATTAAAGAAAAATAAGGAACAATTATTTGGTGTATAATTTAATATTAACACAATATTAAACGTACTCGTCAAGCGTATGGTTCTCTGGTCGTACACGCATCTTGCAAAGATTTGCTGGGACTGGATCAGTATTGTTATGTCCACCTAATTCGCCAGTAGGTCCGACACCGCTGAAAAGCATCTCGTTTTGTTGGATCAGCTGTTCACCGTAGATGAAATGAGGCATTGAGCAGGTGAAGGAGCTCACGGCAAAGAGAATCATGCCCCAGGCGATCCACTTAGGCCGGTGACCTTGGCCGCAGTAATACGTTAAGAGAAGGGACGAACCGATCTGGCCGATCTCAGTCGCAGACATTATGATACCCGTCGTTTTCGATTGGATTTGGAAGAGCTTCTCGATCGTTGTGATCACTGAGACGAAATATGTATAGTACATGCCTTGAAGCACCTATAAACAAAAAATCTAATTACGTTCTTCCGAATCTATAGAAATTTATGAGAGAATTTTTTTATCTTTTTCCTCATTATTTTTTTTCTTAATTTTTTTAATGACACTTCTTTAAATATTACGATAAAAGGAACATCATTTATGTTTGAAAATGTTTAACTTTTAATATATAATTCATACGATTACTATTGGGTTGGCAACTAAGTCATTGCGGATTTTGTCTTACACCTAATTTAGTTTTTTTATAGCAAAGATTCGAAGTTTTATGAACGTGGCATTATGACACTGCTTGACCGATGGCGAAAGGTCATCGACAAAAATGAACAGTACCTAATTTAATAAACAAATTTTTAAGCAAAAATTTGGAATTTTCATTCTTATTTAAAATCCGCAATCACTTAGTTGCCAACCCAATAGATGAATATCGAATAAATTAAAATACGTAGTTTTGTTTGATTATACGATAAATTGAAACAATATTGAAATATCGGTACTGACCCAGGTAATGCAAAAGATAACCAAGAAGGCTTGCTTCGTAGAAAAGTATTGCAACCATCTAGGTCTAAATGGACCCCAACCACAGGAAACGTCAGAATCATCGAATTCCGTGTGAAGGCTGCTAGATTTTTCGTCAGGCACGATCAACTTCCCATTCTCGGCTGCTCCGTTCTCATGTTGCTTTCCATTTGGTATCGAGCCATTGTTGTTATGCTTGTTACAGATAAGGCCGTTTCCATTGGCCATCTTTGCTGGTATTATCGTGAGAGCCTCGACGGTCCCATTCGCCAGAATCTGTCTGTCCTCACCCGCCATTGTCTACGCTTTCTTTTCTTCTTCCTTTTTCTTTTTCTTCTTCTTCGTTCTTCCTTTTCCTCTTTTTCGCAGCAATCGTTTCTCTTGCTAGGATACCTTCTCGATCGAGTCGATCTATGTAAAAATCGTTGTAATATATTATTTCAAAATGGACTTTGATCTTTCTGATTTTTTTACTTGTTTTTATTATCTACCTCGAAAAAGAATTTTAATGTGTTAGCGAAGAAAGAAATATTACGTTCACCACCACCAATACTATAACAATTACACTATTACTAACAACAATAATAATAATTATGCTGTTTTCACAGGGTAATGATGCAAGAACGAAATACTTTTAAATACAATTAATGAGACCACTCGTATTTATGTTTAGACAAATATAATATATTGTTATATTTTTTTTTTTACGTTTCTTCAGTTATTATATTTGCAATTTCTTTTTTGTCTAAATATTTTTTCTTTTCGCATTTTTTTACAAATAATTATTTATTTCCTTTTGTTAAACTAGGCCACGATATTTTTTTTTTTTTGATTTCTTTAAAGTTAGTAAAGAAGGATACTTTTAACTTCTCTTAAACGAATCCCAGCTCCGTGAACTTTTCGAAAGAATTGATCGGATCTACCTCGATCCTGATCGAATCGTGCATGACTCGTGATAATCGAGACTTTGCGAACAAAGAGGGACGTGTATTAACCTACGAGTCACGATAGTCTAGAAAATCGTATATAACGTCCGCGCTGGTCTACCATGACTATTCATAAACCTTTAACACAATCGTTTAGATAATACAATGTTCTAAATATAAATACTAACTTGCCCGTTCATTTTTCAATCTAATTGCCACGATGCCCAGATATATAATATGTATATTATATAAATATTATAATTATCGAAAACTTCGAAGTATTTGTTAACTACTTTATTTGCAATTCATTTTAATAGAATTAACATACATTTTTGTTTTGACATTTTACTGATATACCTAAATTGGAATATCTAAAATTGATTGTCAATTATAATTTTCAGTTATTTTAAATCTAAATACACAACGTTGTAAAATTGTTCAATATTATTAATTGGAATTGATTGAATACAATAATTTACATTAAAAAATATCATTCATTTATAAATTAATAATATTGATATTAATAATTACACGTAACTCAATACCGTTCTATTATATTATTGTTTAATTATTATTACACAGTGTAGTATTGTTATTTTCAATATTAAATTCTAAACATTCGGAAATAATTGTTTAATGTAAACCAACAGAATTTTGATGCTATATATCATCTTCTCGTTCGAGGTTTGCGGTTAATGTATAACATAGAAATTTGTTTTATATTTATCGTTCATTTACGAAAGAGAATGGGCAAGATCGTAAAAATTGATTTAGGTTTGCGGTCAATGAAGGATCATCTTTCACTAATATGATTCGGTTAGTTCGTGAGAGGATCATCTACGTAAGTGAGTAAGAAAGTTCACGAGACACCTTGTAGACGTAAGTCCTCTCACTTTCGTCCGTGCCCGACTTTCCTCATTTCCCTTACGTTCCATCGTACTGACTTCTATCTCGCCAATGCGGTTTTCACTGACACTGACAACGAGTATGAGCCTATGAAAGAGAGAGAGAGAGAGAGAGATGGAGAGAGAAAGAGACTAGAACGTAAGAGAGAGCCGATTTACTTGTAAGCACACACATACACACACAGCGGGTGACCGCGAAATAAGATTCGTCACTTTCGCCATTACGTTCGCCTTCGTTTCCTACGACTTTAAACCGGTCGACACAATCGATGAAACGAAATCTCAAATACTTTACTTCGAGAATCACGTTAAAAACTTAACAACTTTCCTACACAAAAATAATATTCAATTAATATTTATGATTTATTATTGTAGAAGTAAATTTATACTAATTTCAGTCATATCGTTTTTGTTTTATATAGTATTAGGATATTTTTAAATACTATGTTATAATATAACAATTATATTATTATACTTTAAATATAATTAGTAAATTTTATGTAGTATGTTAATTGAATGATACAGTATAAATACAAAATAATTATTACAGTATTTTAGAATAATATTAAGATATTTTTAAATACGTTTTACTGAAAATTGTGACATTATTGATCCATTACAATACTTTATATATATTGCATAATTTATTTCAAAATACTAAATTTAAAGTATTTCCAATAAAACTAAAAAAGAAAAAAAAAAAAAAGAAAAAACCTAATACATATAATCGATAAATTTACGTTAAAATTTACGATGCAAAATATAAAAAAAACTGTATAGTTAGATCATTGTAAAAAGTATAAATAAAAAATTGCTAAATACGTGTGGTAGAAGAAGAGAATGCGATTGAATCTCGAAGAATGCAAGCTAAAAAGGGATCCCATGAGAGAAACTCGAGGCCGAAGAACCGTATGTTTATGTCTCGTTTGCATACGCGTAGACATGCGGCCACTGTATAACAAAGTTCCGGAAGAGGATGTGAACGTTGGCAAATGGATTTTACAGCGTCGTTAATGGCCTAATCACAACGCATAGGTACATACGTAGGTATGTACGTATATACTTACACATTCGTATATATATTCGTACCTATGTATTTATATATATGTATATGTAGGCATAAATCGTCAGTGGTAACTGACCTCCGAAAGATCGTTCAAGAATATCGATGCTTTTACGATGTGACGCCATTTCTATGCGCCATTGACCCGAGATCGTATGTTTATTAACACCTCGAGAAACGCGTGCTTTTTGTCCTCGGCAGAAATAGAGGAACAGATTCACGATAATTTTCATCAATACATCGAATGATATTGCGAATTCCATTTTATATTTGGTTTTATATTAATAATAATAATAATTATTATTATTTTGTAATGTATTAATCTTTTATAATGATGTTGTATCGTGTCAATAAGCAAATAATATGTGAAAATAATAGTATAATTATATATAAATATTATTAATATTATAAATAGTTTTTTTTATTATATTTAAAAATATAATATAATATGATAATATAATTTTGGATTGGTCAATAATATTCTAAAACGTTATTAATATTGTTTATCACGATTGTAATGTGGTTTTGAAAAATATTTTAATATTAATAAATAATTTTATATGTAATAGCATAATTGTACTATTTTATAGTATAAATAAATTTAACGTATGACTTTCAAATTATATTATATTATATAAAGAGATTGAAGATTAATTTAAAATAATTAATTAAAACCGTACCAATTGTATAAAAATTCGATGATAGTAATACTACTACTAATAATAATAATTTATACTAATCTTYTTTAGTATATTATTTGAAAATTCCTCGCTTCTACACCTTGTTTGATGTTCCGATAGAAATTATTTAATAAGATGAACGTGGTGCTTTCGAAGAATTTTACTTTCGTCGAATCGTCCGAGATCGTTAGAAGTAAGAAGAACGATCGTTGGGATGTTCGAACAAGGTCGCAAGTCTTTTGCTTCTGCAAGAGGTAGAAAGGTAGAGAGCTGCAAGGCTTGCAATCGATTACTTCCCGCTCGTTAAAGTGGATCGAAACGTGGATTCGTATCCAGGCTACGGTCAGAACGAAATCGAGAGCGAACTCGATGCGATAGAAAAAGAAAGAAAAAGAAAATGGTGGTAAGTATAATATCTGATGGTGAAATTCTAAAGAAACATCTTTCCTTAAGAATTATCTTTGCTTTTTACGATCGAATTATTTTCTAATCATTTTATTTCAATTTTTTATTTTTTTTTTTATTTTTCTATGCGCTATTAACAAAAAACATCATGTTCTTATTTAATATAGCAAATAATGGTGAAATTTTCAAGAGAGATCTTTTCTTAAGAATTACTAATTTGTCTTTTTTAAAAGATTTCATTTGATTTTTCTATACTATGATAAGAAAAAAAAATATATATATGTATTTTATAATAATACAAGATGGACGAAAAGTTTTTATATTTAACAAATTAATTAGATCATTTTTTTTTTCAAACTATAAATATATAAGTTTACACATTTCTATAAAATTTCTATTAAAATTAATCTAAAAAGTTTCGCAAAGTAGTAATTACATTTTTTCTAATCACTTTAAATTAATTTCTGACTCACCCAGTATATCGACTCAATAATATTACGATAATATCACGAGTAATCCATAAAAAAATCATCTATTGACCAATCTAATAATAATACGATTACCACAAAACGCATTCCGTTTATACCTCGTAGATAATATCAACCTATTAATTACTATCATTTGTGTACTCGCATAAGTATTGAATCAGATTTTGTTTTTATTGCTAAGTAAGTAATCGAATGGGGATCTTACAGTAAGATTTCTCTTTCTCTTTAGTTAATGTAAGATTGCTTAGGCTTCTAGGTGAGATCAGGTGTGAGACAGAGAGAGAGAGAGGAAGGAGGGATGGAAGAGAAAGGGGAAAAGGAGGAGGAAGGAGAAGAAATTTCCGGTAATAAATTGTCGCGGTATGTTGACTGTAGGCTTGAATGGGGACTCGAATGTCTCGTAACCGTTGGTAAAGTGCCCACACGTAGTGGGCACACACACACACACACATACATATGTATACTTATAAAAACATATAATATATATTTACACATTTATTTATATGTTTGTGTGAATAAGTGTATGTGTGTATGATGAGGATAAAGATGTCGATAGACTTTAAGATAGAAACTTGGTCTGATCATCGTCTCGATCCTTGTTTCTCTTTGAAACTAAGCTCGTTCTTCGATTACGATCGATCTTCTAAACTTGTATGTTGTGCCTTACTAAAAAGGATACATGAAATAACTTTCTTACTCTCACTTTTTCTCTTTCACTCTCTCTTTCTCTTTCTAACTTTATTGGTCTTTCATTCAAGATCATAGATATGAAGCTATGTCAGCCGATTTACTGACGCAACCATTTCATTTGATATTGTAATAATATATGTAATATATATATTTTTAATTTTTATAGATTTTATTATATTTATATATATATATATATATACATTCATATTTAGTAATAGTATACTATGGTAAATAGTGTATAGTAAAAAAGAGGGTGAATTTTATCAGATAAATCTTCTCTGTTTATTTTAGATTATTTTATCGAATAATATATAATATAATATACAATAATCTACAATATAGAAAAAAGATAATAGAACAAAATGGATCGTATAATATATATTCAGTAAAAATAACACAAAATAAACAAATATTATGCATTTAAAGCATAACAAAAACAACAACAACAAAAAGGTACAAAAAGAAACAAACTATTCTATGTATATCTAATAATACATAATATATCGATAAAAATAACAAAATAATTAATTTGAAATTAATTTGAAACTAATTCAAATAATTCAATGATCAACGATCAATCTTCTTCTAATCGATAATTGAAAGTTGCACAAAATTAGGATAAACTTTCTAAAAATGTTTCTCAATGGAAAAAAAGAAAGGAAAAAAAAGGAGAAAATAGAAAATAAAGAGAATCGATCGAAAGATAGGAAAAAAGGAGTAAAAGAATGAAAGAGAAAGAGAGGGAGAGAGAGAGTGAGAGTGAGAGAGAGAGAGGAGAGGAACGTGGTAGCCAGAAACGCACGTGGCGAGTCGACACGTGCGTTGGGTGCGCGCGCGGCCACTCAGCAGTTCCAGACTTGGTCTAGGTCGCCGCCTTTCACTGTCCTACTGACGTGTGTCTCGTGGTTAGTTGGTTAGTTAGCTTATTCTCGTACGACTACGCACCACCTCAATATACCAGGGCCCGCGCCATCGTAACCGTCCTCCTCTTCGTTCGACTTTTACGCGCGTGTCTCTTATTAAACAAACGGAAAAAGTATCTTCTCTTTCTCTCTTTCTCTCTCCTTTCCTTTTCTTTTTCTTTATTTAATTATTTCTTTCTCTACTTCATCCTTTTCCACGGTTTCAACAAAATTATTTATTTTCTTCGTCACTCGTGAGTTCAATTTTTACTCTTTTTTTTTGCTTTTTTTAATCTTTTGATTACTATGAACGCATATAAGCGTTTATTAAACACTAGATTTACGGACTGAGCCAATTTGACTCATTTCAAAATTTTTTTTTGATACACATATATATATATATATATAAAACTTACAATTAAATATTACTTTTTAAAAATATATGTTGATTTTTAATGCCGTAATGAAATATACGTAAATACCTCCCCTCTTTCCACTTCTTCATTCAAACTATGTTTGTAAGTTTTTTAATAAATAATGAATAAAACATTCGTAAATCTAGTGTTAAATATAAATGTAAAATAATGTAATATGTTGTATTATTACTTTTTGAGTTTTATCAAATGAAAATTATATAAGAAATAAAAACTTTAATTATTAAATATCATTTATTATTAGATCTGATTAATATATCAATGATAGGAAATAATCGCACTAATAATAAATTATTCTTTCCCTAAAAAAAAAAAAAAACACTTCAGTTAAAAGTATTCAGCACTCATAGGGTTAATTTTAAACATTAGTGAAAATTGGATTAATTCAATGATGTTAGGAAAAAGAAAAACAAAAAAGAAAAAACGAAATAGTCGATAAATTTATAAAACTTAATTTAACATCACTTTTACATAGAAATAATTAAACAAATATAATAGTATAATTGTAATTTAATAGCTGAAAAGAGGAATATATAATATTTTGTCCGAATTTGATATAAATACACAACTACTAATTAAGTATTGTTTGTAATAATCACTCAATTAGCAACATATTTGAAATTTTATCTTTCCAATTACAAGGTTAAGTTGGTTTAGTAATTATCTCGTTACATGTAATATTTTATCGAGTTATTAGGTTTAATTAAATATATATATATATAAATAAATCAAATGCGACGAATACGTATACGTGATATGATCTTGTATTTGCAAAAAAAAGAAAAAAGAAAAAGAAAAAAAAAAGAGAGTGAGAAAGAGAGAAGGGAGGAAAAGAAGGAGGAGAAGATCAAAAAGATTCTTTTAATAAGAATAACTGTATTGAGGATCCACCTACCGCGTGGAAACATAAATTACGAAGACAGAAATGCACCGGGGTCCTATCGAAGCGACCTTCTTTCAAAGGCGAGATAGTAAAGCGTTAATTTTGCTCCTCCTTTTTTTCCTTCTCTCAGATTTTTTTTTTCGTACCTCCTTTTTTTTGTTTTCCTTTTTGTTTCTTTTTTTAATCGAAACTGGAATTACGAGCTTCGCTAATTAACTTGAGACGATACGTGCTCGAGGTACGCAAGGCCAGCAGAAAGGGTTTTCAACCTCGTAACTTCGTATATCGATGGATATCCAAGAATATATCAGAGAGTTCGATGCAACGTACACAGTGTTCTTCTTCAATAATTTCTTATTCGTAAGATGAAGTATTTCAAAAGACATTAACTCTACACAGCTGATTATTATTGGTTATAAACCAAAACTGTATTTAATTTTAAGTTTGCTTTTTAATCTCTTTTTGTCAAATTTTGTTTTCTGATATTCGTTTTACTAATAAAATATTATTGAAGGGTATAAATAAAAAAATAATTTCAACATTTTCATAATTATTTATAATGAAATTGTAGACATTGTTCAGTTCAATCATTTATTTGGATTTAGTTCGACTAGTACAAAATTCATTTTTAAAATAAACAAAATAAATTATTTTTTGGTCGTCATTATGAATCAGCACAGAACTATAATTAAACAAAATTATTTCAACGTTTTAATATTTATTTATACTTAATTAACTTGATAAATTTTTTTATGTCAACATTTTTATATTTGGTACAATTTGAAATAATTCGATAAACTTTCACTAACGTAAGAAGAAGAAAAAGAAATCAATTAGAGAGAAGCTCCAGGTAATTTCCTAATAGTACATTCGTATGTACATTTCTTAGTCATGTATCTTATATGTATATAGTGGTCAGTCGTGTGTGGTATAATAAATATGCTGTAATTGAAACTATGTAGTCGTAAAAGCTGAAAGTAGATAGATATGTATATATACTAACATAGAACGATTTACGGACGAACGGAAGAAGAAAGTTTGAGTTGTTATTAGATCACTCGATTGTTTGTAAAATCGAAAGTAGCGAAAGTAATTCTCACGAATGAAGAAAAACGACAAAGTACTGATTCTTTAGGTGCTTTCGTTGAAACGAAAGAAAAAAGGGAAACGTGCGAGAGTCTTAAATTAAAATCTTGCTGGATCAGATAGATGGTTTTGTCCGTGAGAATATCGTTTATTTGGCTTATTGTTAGTTTACTTTAATTGCATGACATTTTCGAGAAACAAAGAGTGAAACTATTCGAAAAAGATTTCATCTTTTAAGAAATTATGAATCATCTTTTCTTAGAAATATTTCATCTAAAATATACATATATATATATATATATATTTATTGTCACGAAATTGGAACAAAAAATAATTAGCATAAAAGAACAATAATATTTTTCATCATATTCCTTTAAAAGATTAATTCTTTATGAATCATATTTGTAAATGATTTTTTAATATATATATTATTTGCGAAAAAGAATTGAAAAGTTATGAGCATTTAGATATGAAAATTTTTTCTGTCAAATTCACTTTCATTTCGAAAAACAAAAATATACAAGTTTTTGTTATCACTTACCCAATGTTTGGAAAAAGATTAACTTATTCAACCGATATTTAATAAATTAAACACGACGATTTGATTGTAAACCATCGACGACCACGATTCGAATAGAGTCAAATTGAAAATGAAGCGACTATTAGTGTTATTTGTAGTATTCTATCTTTAGCAATTTCTTCTCCTTCTTAATATCCTTATTTTTTTTATTCTACATAATTAGTAACGATTAAATAATCTTCACACCTTTCTACGAACGTTAAGCTTCGTATTAAACGACGTTTTTCCCCCTTTCACTCTTGCCTTATCTCTTTATTGCTCTTTATAACTTCGCGTTAACGTCACTAATCTACGTAAATCGTTCAATTTCAAGGTCAACGTCACATCGTTCATCTTTCTACGTCAGGTAAAAAATCTAATTGTAAATCTTTCAACAAGCTACGTCATTTGTATACGTGAATATTAAAATAAGTAATATGATATGGTCCTTATAAAATCATTTTTATTAAAAAATACGTCATAGAAAGTGTTACTTTTAATATTAATATATTTTTTTATTGTAAAAATATGTTTTTCTTTTTTATTTTTTACGACTTTTAAAATCATCCCACGTTTGAGGATCTTCCTAGAAAAAGTATAATAATATTACTAAATGTTTAAAAATATCTTGAAAATGAATTAAAAAAAAAAGGAAAAGAAATAATAATAATAATAATAATAATTAACGATGAAATAAATTTCATTACGTTACATAATATTGAAATGTTTCTTATGAAATCATTTTCATGAGAAGATGTCATAATATCTATAGTAACTGTCACTTTTATTTCTAATATTTTCCTTATGTTACGTATTAAACATTTTCAAGTTTTTAATACTTTCCTAGAAAGGGACTTTATAAAATAGGAACGAAAATGATCGAAAGATTTAAAAAAAACTATCTCTTTGGCAATAATTTAAGAAAAGAAGACAAAAAAATAAATAATTCGGGACGAATGAAATTTCTCTTTTCTTTAATTATTCCGTCAATTCTGAATTGTGAGGCGGAACAAAAAAAATCAACAATCACCATAAATAAGACTGTAAGAAGAAGAAGAAGAAGAAGAAGGAAAAAAACAAGATTATACCTCGTTTATTTGCTTACGAGTAAATGGCAATCAGTTTGGCCGAAGACTCGATTCCCACATTCCACGATTCTTCTTTTTGTAAATATCATATCTCGATAAATAAAAGAAGAGACACGATAGTTTTTATCTCATGGCGAATATGTCGCAGCAACAGCAACAGCAGAAGCAGCAGGAGGAGCAGCAAGGAGAATCACGAGTAGGAGGAGAAGGAGTATACAGTAAGAGAAAGGAAGAGTAGGAGAAGTATAAAAGGAGTAAAAGGACGAGGGAGGAGGTGAAGGAGGAATGGCAGCAAATCCAGAAATGTTTTCCGATCGTTGAAAAATTCGAAGAATCTTGTTAAGTGCGGTCACGTTGATCGAAGAAATTCCGGATGGTTTGAAGAGTCCGTATCAAAGTTTCTCCCTAATAACCTCGCCCCCGCCCCCATCTCCTATATATATATATATATATATATATATAAATATATATTTGTCTCTCTCATATTCCTTTTTAATAATTTTCATCTCACTCGTATTATTATCAAGTTGCATACAAGTCGAGTAATCGAACCGGTTCGGATAGTATTCGAGGTGGACGGGCAAACAGGAAAACGATTCTCATGTCAAATAACGAAGTTGATTTTACGTAAAACTTCCATCTCACTTCTTTCTCTTCTTCATCATCTTCTTCATCATCATCATCATCATCATCATCATCATCTTCTTCTTCTTCTTCTTCTTCTTCATTGGAGACTTGGTAGATACTGCGTAGAAGTCGCCCGGACGCGTCCGATAAACCGGTTAGATATGGCCGATTAAAAGCACTGACGCATTCGTAGAAAACCTTTCGGTGAATCGTTCGATGCGCTTCGAATCTAATCCATGATTCTTATCCATGAATCGACGACGACGACGACAACAACAACGACGACGAGGACGACGAGAACGAAAATGATGATGATGATGATAATGATGATAATTATGATTATGGTCATCATCATCATCATCATCGAAGATATTCGTGGTGGTCTCAACTAGTTAAGATTCGAAAAAAGACCAAGAGAATCTGTTGATCGTTTAGTAAACGAACATATATATATAGTGTGTGAGAAGCTGATTTCTCGATACATTTTATTGAATTCCGATATTATTTGTGCTGAGCTCTTTTAGTTTTTAATATTTAAAAGAACAAAACTTATTTTTGTATAAATAAATTTGTTTTTATTTTTATGTGTAATTAATATTTACGTCATTTAGAATATTATCACATAGGTATTTTTATAAATTTCATTAGACTTTTAGAAATATTGATGCGAGTAAATTATTTAGTATTATTTATATAGAAGAAATATATTTAGTCACATACGAGAGAAGTACTTAGAGAAGTAATTGTAAATTCATGAGCTAATGAAAAGAAATTATTAATAAGATAGGTTAAATTTGTTATTAGGAGATTGTAAAATAAATTCTATTCGTGGTTGTGAAACTAAATATATTTTAAATAAAAATAAATATATTTAGATTATATTATTTTATATATATAATAGATTATTTAATTTATTAACTATTAATATATTTTTATATATTTTTGACGGGCTTGAGGAGTTCGTTTTTTTCACATCAAGTGGTAAGATAATAAATGACAAAGTATTGGAAAAAATATTGATCAATATTCTATATCTGTCATATGCGTAAAATAATTATTTAAATAATTTAATAATAATTATTATAAACATATGTATACTTGTACATAAAAAAAAGCATATACGTATACGTTATTGAATGTCTTGCAATTCGAAGTGGGATGATAATAAATGAAAAAAGTATTGGAAAATAGTGCGCAGCATCCGTGATCGGTCCAACAGCAAGTACGTGTTCTCCACCCGCGTTGTTACAGGACGTACATAGAGAAGAGAGGCGATATCTCGGACGCTACGGACGTGTACGATGTAATAATAGATTGTATTCACAACCGGACAGCAAGTCCAGTACTATCCTCGCGAGCACAAATTACGAACAATCATAGGCCCCAGTGCTATCGGCATTATCTTTTTGGCAAATAACACGCTACGTTATTTCTAACTTACATGCATACACACATGCAAACACACACGAAACGTATGCGCGCGTATCATCTACCATTTCTGACAATCTTTGAGTAAACTTTAGATTCATCATGAGTTTGTATCTTTTTCGTTAAAAAGAAGAAGACAAAAAAATAAAAAAAAAAATAAAATAAAAATAAAAAAAGGTGCTCGACACGACGAAGGTTCTCTTCGTTATGAAAATCAACGAAGAAATGAGAAGAACGGACTAACTGACAACTAACGAATATGTTTGTTATTTTATCCTTCAACGAAGTTGTTGCGAATCTATGATCTCCGTTCTTAATCGTTTTCTGTCATCTTTATCTTATCCTTAAGTCATCTTTTTATTCTTTATTTTTGATCATTACCATACGGTCCTATGTTTAATTTCTTCTTCGTTAATTGCTTATACCCGTCTTTGCTTTCTACGGATGAGATGATACTTTCAAAAGTGATATTAGTATATTTTTGTCCTTTTTTTCTTTTCATTTTGATATATTAACCATATTATTTATGAATAAACCAAAAATAAGAAACACGTCGTCGTTTAGTAAAAATATAAATCTACATATATAACGTTTTTCTAAATATTCATTGCATTCTTTGAAATGATAATAATAAAATGTTATTTAAAAATGATCAAGCAGTTAAATTATAATACATTAAAAATTTGCTTCTTTTTAATTTTTTAAAACATAGCTTAACAATATATTACATAATATAAATATAATATAAAATAAATAGGTGAGTGGATTGATAAGTTTCGATTTAAACATAGAAACAAACAATCTTGATTTTTTCCTTTCGATCAAAATTCATTTTTATTTATCGATATAATTATAATTCCTCTCTATTCCCTTATATATTATAAAATAAATAATAAAATCTAGAAAACAAAGAAAATACACATAAAGCTATACTACGTATTTCATTAAATCCGAAAGTAAATATGCAATCGAATTAGAAATGAGTTCATTTGCAGGAATGAAATGTAATTCAAATTAGAAATTGGTAAGTGAAAAGGTAAGGTACATATTGTACATCCTGTACGTGATTAGATTCACATGAAAGAACAAGTGATTAGGTAAGAAGAAGAAAAAAAAGAAGTCAGAAACAAAAGAACCAAATGTACATACGAACCTACTAATGAACGAACGAACGAACGAACGAACGAACGAACGGAATGAACGAACCAACGAACGAACGATTAAACAAACGAAAGCGATAGATAGAATAGTAAAATAAGTAGTAGTTGTAGTAGTTGTGTAGTAGTCGTCCTCGCTGGTCGTCCTCGCATCCTCAACTGCGCGGGAAGCGGCATTGAGAGGTGACCTAGTTTGAGTAAACTCACCGTCACTGACGACTACAATGGCTACTACACAACCACGACGACAACTATGACTATGACTATGACGACGACAACGACACAACTATGACGGCAACGATGATACTAAATCTTTCTATGCACCTCCTCTCTCTCTCTCTCTCTCTCACTCTCTACAAGTATATAGTTATAAGTATCGACGTTTATGCGTAGGTGTATATTCTCGTAATTCGCGCACGCGCAACATCACTTTCAGTTAACGTTGCATTCATTTTTTTTTTGCATTTAGAATGCGCTCCTAGTATAACTATGGTTTTTTATTATTTTTTTGTTTTTTTGTTGTTGTTGTTTTTTATCTTTTTTATTTTTATTCGAACGATATAATATGTGAAATCTTTAATACCACTTTATTTATTAATATCTTAATATATTAGGTTGGCATATATATATATATATAATATTATTGGGGGTTGGCAAGAAAGTAATATTTCATACTAAAAAACCGAAATTACTTTCTTGCCAACCCAATATTTTAATATTAAAAATTTATTTGCAATCTATTTTGATTTTGCATTTTGAAAAAGAAAATTTCTATATTATTTTTTAGTAACAAAATAAGAAAAGAAAAAATATACTCGCTTAAATTATTGTTATCGTTCTTGATAAGAATAAAAATTAATAATTTTTTTTTTATTTATTGGCAATATTTTGTTAGTTTGATTTTTAAAAAAAAAATCAGACCTTAAAAGAGACTTTAAGGTTTTAATATTCACTTTCTATAATAATAATAACAATAATAATAATAATAATAATAATGTTGTAGTTTTAAATTTGTATATTAGCCTTGAATAGAAATTATTGTTTGAGACCTATTTTGTATGTACATATATTGTAATGCAGATTTTGATAATAAATTCTAGAAAAAATCGATATCGATATCACATAAGTTTTCGTGTAAACAAAAAATTAGTCGTTAGGTGTATATATTCTAGATAAATAGACGACAAGTCGTAAAACGTTTCCGTTTTACGGCCAAGACAATTATAGCTACCACGTGTGTATGTAAATTACTAGAACGTAACTATCTAATCATTTGTATGTGACTTTGACACCTTTGCGTTTCTAACAATAAGACAATTGTAAGAATATATGTATATTTGTAAGATATCAAAACTTTTCGCTTGTTGTTATTACTATTCTAATTTGTATACTCGAATTTTTAAATTATTCTTATCTTTTGTTTCCGAGGTCGAAGAAAGTCGTTTTCGTAAAACGTTCGCAGTCGTTTTATGGAAGGAACTTTCTCGTCCGATTTTATCCAACTAATTTAAAGTACGATAGAAATCGAAAACGTTGCAGGATTTTTGTATATTTGTGAGATTACTTCGTATGTAATTAATGTATAAAAAACATTTTGCTTTTTTTTTTTTTTTTTTATTTCTACGCTAAATACAAAATTTACATACAAATGTTTATCTACCGAACTAATCTAATCCGATGGAAATGCAAAAAAATTGGATTTCGTATATTTACGATTAAACTCGATATAATTTATCTACGAATAGAATTTTGTTTCTTTTTTATTTTTATTTTTTTTTATTTTATAAGATTCGAAATTTATATACATACGCATATTATAGTGTCTCAAAAAATGTGACCTATACATTTTGATGCATGTTTGTTTCTATGTACGTGTGTGTATCAAGATACAGAAAAAAAAGAGAGAAAGAGAGAGAGAGAGATTGAGAGAGAGAGAGAGAGAAAAAGAGAACTTTAAAAAATTTCTCGAAACGATCATCAGTTTTAATAAATGAGCCTATCAATATTTAACATGTGTATTCGTATTAAAAAAGTTACACGAATTAAAATCGTTGTCGTTTATTTTCTTTAATTATTTTTTTATTTATATGTATATATATATTTTTTTCTTTCTATCTTTAATCGATTGCGGTACGTTTTGAAAGAAAAAAAAGAAGACGAAAAAAAAAAAAAAGGAAAGAAAAAATCCAGGATAGGAGGGCAGTTAAACGATAACCTTAATGCGACGGCATACTTCACGCGCGTATGATGATCCTTTCACCAATAAAATATTTTCAACATTATCAGAGCCCCGCTATAGTTTTAAAATAAAAAAAGAGAAATCGAAAGGGAAAGTGGGTGCAGGTATCGACGGTCAATTTGCATTAACGCAGGATTGGTCGAATCAACCATTATCGTTCTCAACGAGGAACATTCGAAGTCCAAATCTTTCCTTCTTCTTTCCATTTTCTTTTTCTTTTTTTCTTCTTTCACATTTTACTCCGTTGAATTTTAATGAAAGATTCACGAAAGAAATTTTCATCGATATTTTTCAACGTTCCCTCTTATCATTCTGAATTTAAACCATGTATTCGGATTAAAAATTTCTCTTTATGATTTTTCGTATTTAACTGAGAGATGATGTATCTTAATTTTATATATTACATTTTATAATAAAAATAATAAATTTTATAAATATATGAATTAATAAAACTAATATAATGAAAATATTTTTTAACAAAATCTTTCAATATTAATGTCCAATTATTTTGAAATAAAACTGACGACAGTGATTTAATTACGAGTTGACCGAAGTGACCTTTGTAGATAAGAATTGTGTTCATTCGTAAAGAAAAAAAACGAATAGTCGTTTGAGAATTTTTTAAATACACCGAGTCCCAGAAGTATTTGTACTTCCGTTTATTATATACTGTATCTGTATATAGAGTAATATAATATTTATATAAAGTATATATTATATGGCAATAATTATAAGCAATATTTATATAGCATATTATATATATGTTTTATATAATATGCAGTATATATAATAATGCTTTAAATATATATATTTAAAGCATTATTCTAAAAATATAACATAAATTGTAAAAACAATTTTAATAAAAATATTATAATATTTTATTAAAAATATTACAATTTATATTACAATTATTCAATAAAACTTCAAATGAATTTATGTTTATAGATCCCTTTCGTCTTATTTTTCACAACGTGTGTATAAAAAATCATTTCAGAAAGCCCTGTATAATAAAGTTCACTTCTAACAAAAATTTGTCTTGCAGTTATATTCCTATGAAAAAAATGTTCAATAAAATAGCCTACTTTTTAATGTTTTACTTGATTAAAACGTATCATAGTCTCGTTTGAACTTTTTAGATAATGGTTAGCCGTATTAGGTTTAAAAGATCGAATGGACGAAGCGCAAAGTCGCGTTACCATCTCATTGAAACGTACTCAAACGAGTCTGGTGTTGAGTGGCGTCTGGTCAACCAACTTACTACCAGACTATGAAGAGGGTTTACATAGCGCGCGCGAGCTGTCCGCCGTTATCGAACGCGTAATACGGTCCTCCTCTTCTCTAGGTTCCATGAACATTCCTGGGGACATGAACATAGCAAAAGTTGGACGTTCAGTCCAACGCGAACGAAGCTTCTTCCTCTTCTTTACTCATCGACCGAGTCGTCGACCTTACACACTTTTCCACCATTAGACGCACCGAGTGTACTTAAAAAAATAAAAAAAATAAAAAGAAGAAGGGAAAAAATGAGATAAAAGGAAAAAATGAAATAAAAAAAAAAAAGAGAAGAAAGTAAAAATCTTGAAAACGTCTGACTTGTCTGTTTTTCTATTTTTTTTTCTCTTTCTCTTTCTCTTTCTCTCTCTCTCTCTCTCTCTCTACTTGTAAAAGAAAAAAGGATAAGAAACTTAGTGTGTCGTTGAATTAAATTTATCTGTCTTCTTTTTTTTTTTTTATAATACTAGGTCACGAGTTTCTATTCGTGATTCTTTTTTTATATTTGAAAAATTAACAAATGGTTAAACTTTTTTTTCTTTTTTTTTTTTCTAGAATTAGACGCAAATAAATGTGTACTTATTGTGAGAACATAAAAACAGAAAAGGAGTACAAATCCAAGGTAAGTCTGACTTATTTTTTACTACTTATAAGAGAAACAATTTGGTCCAATATTCTTGGATCATATAAACATTTAGAATCTCACAATGGAGATAATTTAAAGTGATAAGTAAATATTACAAAATAAAATGGAAGAAAAAATGATATTTTATGTGGATTTCCATATTAAAAAAAAAAGAAATCTAAGAAGAAGAAAATAGAAGAAAAGAAAGAAGAGATTTATCTTGAAAAGAAATGAGAAAGATGGACAGATAGATGGATAGATAAAGAAGAATGTATCTCGTAACGGTGTCAGTGCGTGTGCGCATGTGCTGTAGATGTACTCGAGCTTGGAAGCTTAGGGGAATCGTCATTCGTAAGAGCTTGGAAGCTTGCGATACCCGAAGAACTGGGTCAACGTGAACACCGTCGTTCTTAACGAGTGCGCACATACATACATATATGTGTATATATATACATACATGCAATCACACATAGATAGCTGAATGTATGTACGTGCAAGCACGCAATGGGACAAGTATACTACACGTTAATTACGTGTGTATAGAAGAACATAGCAGGTAAGAGAGAGGAAGAAGGTCTCTTTTGTCTTCTCGCATATCTCATCCGAATAATTTCCTTCCCATCGATATTGGAAGCTGTAGAATTCGAAACTCGGTCGAATCAAATCGAAGTATCTTCGTTTTAATTAATCCTCATACTTCGATTTCTCGTTTTATTCAAACGAATCTTAATTTAGAAGATATGATGTATCTAGAGTAATCATTTTGCTTATAACATTAATTCTGTCACATTATTATTGCATTTTAATATGCTTATATACCTACGTATGCGTGTGTACTCCATTGTAATAATAATTTCATAAAAATTCGAATTATTCTCTTCAATATTTCTCTCATTTATTTATTTTTTTTTTTTCTATTGTAAATTATCAAATAAAATCTTGACATAATTTTACGCATGGAATCGTTTCGAATGTGAAATTTTTCATTTCTTTTTCGTACTTTATTAACCGGAACGAACAGGAAGCAATTTCTTTTTGGTGAAAATATCGAGGAGATATTAACATAGGGACAAATACGATAAGAGAGCTGTTTCAAAAGTAAAAATAAATGCTTACGGTGCTCGATGACGGACTCGTGTGTATAACTTGTGGAAAATGTTGACGATTAATGAGGCTGATTTCGAGAAAGAGAAAGAGAGATAGGACCAAAGTGAAAGTGCGCAAGCCATCTCGAATTCGAATTCTTTGGGCCGGTCCGATCTTGTCGTCGAGGAGCCTCCGAAAAAGGCGAATCTGTCGTTCCATTGGTCGCCTGACTCGTAGAAAATGAGAGAACTGGTCTCAAGAGGGTACATAACGTATGTGTACATAGTATAACAAGCAACAGTTATCTCTATGAAGCTACTATAATTATTGAAAATATTATTTTCTAATTGATTAATATTATATGTCATATTTTCTATGATAAATATAAAAATTCGTATTTTTTATTTTACATTTTGAATTAAAAAAAAACATATTTTTCTCATTATATATTTAATACTAAATCAACCAACTTGTATACTTAATTCTACAGTGAGCGGTCAAATGACTGCTTGACAAAAAAAATAGATTTATCTTAATATAGAATGAGATTTTAGATAGTGAATAATAAATTTTCTTTTGTTTAGAAATAGATAATACAAATTTTATGCGTTTTTACTGGATTTTTTTTACAAATAACAGGATTCTTACCAATTATCATATTTTTACGAATTATCGAAAGCGGTCAATTTAACCACACGTAGTAGGTTTAATGTTAATATAATAATAATAATTATATAAATAATAATTAATAATAATTATTAATAATATAAATAAAATTATAAATTAATATATTTAAAATATAATTATAATAAAATTAATAATATAACTATAATAAAATTAATAATATAATTATAATAATAAATAATAATTATTTTTAAATGTATCAATAAAATATGTTTCAAATAATATAGTAAATTAAAAAAAAAATAGTATTATTACTTTTTATTTATATATTATGAAATAGAAAAACATTTCTACGATATAAACAATAACAGGAAATATTATATTAGTCGTATGCAAATTAGTATAGTGCCATATATTTAAAAGCGAGGAAAAAAAAATGAGAAGAATAATATTGCTATTTTGTAAAATTATTATTTTATGCTAATTATTTTGAAAGAGCAAAATTTTAATTTTAGATGATAAGTAAATGTATGAAATATAAATATTTACGATAGAACAGTGCGTTATATTTTAAAAATAATAATAATAATAATAAAAAAAAGGAACGGTGGGATATTATACTGCACTATTATTTCTTTTTATAGCAGAAAAGAGAAGCAGTGGGATAAATCGATTCCTCGAGAGGGTACTAGACGAGAGTTGCTTCCGAAACGGTATCAAAAGCCATCGTTGGTGCTGCTGCTTCTCGAAATCGAGCACCCACTGCTCGATACCGATTCGTTTTCCACGATGCTTCTATAGAAATCGTAGATGCGATCAATAATGAACGTTCGATTGTAGGGCGCGTTCTAAAAGTGGGTCGTAAACGACCTACACTCGCTTTCCTGGGTTCTTTCTCTAATTTATATTTTATTTTACAACGTATCTTACTTATGCACGATCTGGTAGTACACTTTTATGTTTTACGTTTAAAATCAAAAAAAAAAAAAACCAAACCAAAATTTGATCGTTAGTATGACAAGTAATAATTATCATTAAAATATTTCTTTATTTTTTCCCGAACAAATTGTAAATGAAAAAAAAAAATCAATGTCATTGAAAAAAATTATCTCCAAATTAAATTTTTCATCTCTCTTGCGAATAAGATTGGAAACGTTACAAAATTATTTCAATTTATTTGTCCGCTTAAAATTGTTCACAAAATTGTCTCATATTAAAAGTTATTCATTTTTATAACGATAAATTATTAGAAAAAAAAAACAAAAAATTCTATTAGAAAGTCTTCGCGTGTGTTTGTTTGTTCGGGACGAAAGTAAAACGAGGTATTCATTTTGAAGTATTTTTTAAAGGTAATGGTAAAAAAGAAAAGAATATTGTACGAAGGTGTTCGTTGAAAAAGAAATAGGGGTGGGGGCGGAGGGCAGGGAATCGTTACGACACCTAATTTCGATTTTTTTTCTATTCTCTCTACTATTCTGACTTTCTCTTTTTTTTTTCTTCTCTCCTCGTTTTTCTTTCTCTCTTTTTCCTTTTTATGTGTGATCTAGCAGCGTTTCCTACTCGTTTCAACCCGTTCGAGTACTCGTACTCGTAGCGTTAGCAGCCGCCTGCTACTGACCCACTTCCATCTCTGGGAATAACCAGCTCGCACACCTCGAGTCCACCCACATACGGAATCTCCCGCGCACACTCACACCCACAAACTTCGTTGATGCGCTACAACGAACTAGTACGTATGTATGTTCATTATTTGTAGTGGTGGTGTGGTGAATACGCGCGCACGCCACCACACACGCGCTTCTTCCTAATCAGTTCGTATTGCACGATCAAAGAACCAGCCGAGACGACTTTTCGATGGCACGTTCATTTTTACTCTCTCTTTCTTTATTTTTTTTTTTCGAGCCTATTTTTTCGATCATGTCATTTCGAAACGAACGTCATTCAATCGCGCTGAATGAGAACGGCGATTATTGTTATTATTATTATTGTTATTATTATTTTAACCTTTTATAACCCTATTTTCACTTTTTTTCTCGTCTCTTTAGATAAAATTGTATAAGATAAAAATTGTAGCATCATTTTGTATTAATAAAATTGTATTATAGTAGAAATAAGTACAAATTATACTTATGTAACAAAAATTATTTAAAATGTAACTTATGATTATATTTGCGATTATAATTATAAATTATATTTATCAGAAATAAAATAACGAGCTTGGGATATGAAATAATAAGAGAATGTGTGTTGATAAAATGATAGGATACTTCCCAGAAAAAAAAAACAGACATTTAAATGAATGTGTGACTTTGAATTTTATACGAGAGGTTGTAAAAGGTTAAATAAGTTAATGATACGAAAAGAAATACGTAAAATGTTTAAAACATTAATTTGATGACATTTACCTGAACGAGTCGAGGAAAGTTTGGGAGTCGACGATCGTTGACGGCTTTCAAAACCACAGAAACAACGTTTATGAAACACTGAACTTCGTAGAACGATCGAATCGTCGTGTCTCGTATTTTTCGTTCGAAGCAAGTGTGAAACACCCACGTACGATGCACTGTAACATCAAAAGAAAAAAAACCAATATATATAGTATACTCGTTAGTATTAATGTTCGACAATAAAATGAAAAGAAAAAAAAAATGGAAAGAAAATAAATAAAGAAGTTTTCACTTGAAAAATAAAAATAATAATAATAATAAAATAAACTTCAGTTATACATATAATATCGTAGAAAATATTGTCTCGCGCGGGTTTTAAATCGGCCACGCGTATCTGTCAACGATGAAAGAGAAAATAGTAAAATAGGTGACTATGGTTGAACGGAAGAGGAGGAAGAAAAGAAAATGGATTCTGTTAAAAGCCAGACGGGCCAAGGCGAGACTAACAACGTGGACCGTCTAATCGGGCTGCCTTTCGAAAGAAGAAACGAAACGAAACGAAGAGACAACGAGAAGAGAAGAGAGGAGGAGGAGGAGTAGTAGTAGTAGGAGGAGGAGGAGGAGGAGGAGGAGGAGGAAGAAGAAGAAGAAGAAGAAGAAGGCGTAGGCTATGCGCGTGTGGATGTCGTTTACCTCTCGGAGTTATTTGGCCCCATCGTGGCATGAACGTTCGAACCACGAATGAGAGAAGAGACACACGAATATAAGCAAGAGGAGTTTGTGGAGTGCCAAGTGAAAGAGAAAGAAAAATCGAGAGAGGGAGAGGGAACTTGTGTTTGTATTTGTACGAATGTGCGTACGTACGTGCGGGCGTATATACGTGCGGGTGTGCGTCCGTGAGTGTGTTGAAAAAAATATTCAAACCAACTTTTGAAATCATTTTAAATGATTACCCTTGAGTGGTTAGATTTTGCATTAAAGAATTATCCCTTCCTTTTCTTCAAATCGAGTAAACTAATATGAGAATTAAAGAAAGAGACAGGACACTTCGTTCTTTTTATTTCGAAAGGACGTGTCTCCGAAAACGTGTTCGGTTTGTATAAATCGCGTAAGAGTCTTTTTACCCACACCACCCAAAAATCTCTCATGTCAACATCCAAATGATGATTTCTCTCTCTCTCTCTCTCTCTTTCTTTGGTAACGTGTATATAGGATCTCTTCCCACTCTTTTTCTCTTTTCGTATCTACGCAATTTGTCAACAAGAAATAATTATTTGAACTTCAGATAATACGTTTCATCATCGTCCATATATTTTTCGATTCGTTTCGACGTAATTTTCTTCAATGATAAAAATTGCACAATGTTGTTTTTGTTTTTTTTTTTTTATTTCTTCTTCTTCCCTTTCTTCCTATACTACGACGTTAGGCGTAACTATTCATCCTTGGAGAGAACGATGAGTCATGGTTTTAACAAATTTTTTTTTTTCTATTTCGTAATTAACCCGAAAAAGTAGTTGAGGAGGAGGAGGAAAAGGAAGAGGAAGAGGAGGGAACGTAATGTAAGAGATTCATATCGAACAACACATTAATTCGTTTGTTTCATGAACGTTTCATTCGTTCTAACTTAGAGTTGTGGACTCCCTGACACACCAGTAGTGAGTTGGCATAGTTCAACGAGGAACCGGCGATAACAAATGGTTACGATAATAGCCAGCTTCGTGAGAGACCGGATACGGCTCGTCTCATGAAATTATCTATGCTAGACTAACTCTCTCTGTTACTCTCTCTTTCTCGACGAGAGGAACCGATCCGTAGCGTAGGGAGAATGATCCATAGATCACTATTACAAGCTAGTCTAATAATATTTTTCTTTTATTTTTTCTTTATATTTTAGTTGTTGTATTTTATCGATCGGTAAAATAAAAAGAAATCTTCGCGATATAAAAAAAAGAGTTGACATATTTTTTGGTAATATAATATGTTATATATATATATATATATATATATTTACATGTTACCGTGAAAGACTGAAATTTGAAAGAGAATTTCAATAATATAATGACAATATAATTAATCAAACTATTACCAATTAATACATCTATTATATATATATATATATATTATGTAGTACATTATGTCTTTTTTTATTTCTATGCAATTTATGAAAAGAAATAATTATTTGAATTTTAGATAATATGTTTCGTCTAATATAATAATAACTAAAAATAAGTAATAAATAATAATGATTAAAAAAGAAAGATAAATAGAATAAGTATGTGCGTTAAATGGTGAAAATATCGTTCAATGAAAATATAGTATTATATAATAAATGAATAAAATCGATGAAAAATTGAAAATACAAAAACTAAAGAAAAAAAAAAAAAAAAGAAAAAAAAAAGAAACTAGAATAAGCGTGGCAAACTGATAGAAAGAGAGAGACAGTTATAATCTAATTACAGATTATATCGTGTTTAAAAGTCATTCCCCTTGTGTGCGGTTCGAACGGGTTTCGCAAGGGACCGCGAACGGTGTCGATGATAAAAAGAATGTTACTATACTATGGAAAAGTTAGTGGGCGAACACTCACGAACGATAAGCGGCTGGAATCACAAGGTGGTATTTAACTCGTTCGCATCCATAAGCGCACCAGCAGCACGCCGTTATGACCATGGCCTTAATCGCGGAGCCATATACAACGACACGTTCAAAAAGAGAGAGAGAGAGAGAGAGAGAGAGAGAAAGAAAAGAAATAGACATATGCATATGATCATTCCCTACCACATTTATATACACCTTCCTACCCCTCCCCCTCCCTTTATGATACGAACGAAGCTATGATACGATGTGGTATTTTAAACGAAAGTGTAAGACATAGATTAGTGGTGTTTTATGAACTCAATTTTATAGTTTTTTTTTTTTTTTAAACGATTATTTCAATACCTGTAGCTTTCTTTTGACTTTGATTAAAGTGTAACTATTATTTCAATGATGTATTATAAATTAAATTATAATAGAAGTATACAAAACTATAAATGTGTGGTAGTTTTTGGATTACATTTTTTAATACTTTTTTCGGTACACATGGTATAATAATCTAAAGACATACGTACATACGTTTGTTAGTTTTGTAAATCTCCTAAGTAAATTCTGAGAATTTTGTGTGTAGGAGGATTATTAGATAGTTTAAATAAATATATTTATCTTTTGTATTTAATGTCTCCTAGATTTTGCCTTATAGTTTTAATGTGTTCAATCTTTTTTAATAAACTATATAAGTGTGTCAGAGAAAAAAATAATAGACTATTTATAAGAAGCGTCAGTGGATTGGAGCTTTGCAAGCAACCTCCTACTTAACATCCACTTTAAGTACAAGCAATAAACCAAGAAATGGACCACAAGTGTTGTGCTTTAAAAGCTTCTTATTAATCTATTCTTGACTGTGACTATGTAATGCATCGTGTTTTTTTTTTTTTTTTTTTTTTTTAACATAATAAACTTTATCTTTTTACATATGCATGTGTATAAATATAATATGTATATAGCATATAAATATATGTTATGATCATTTAAAAAAAGTCCGTATGGCTTTTATCTTTTATGTGTAAAGTGAAGAATGATGAAATAAAATAATAAAAGAAAAAAAAGACAATAAATAAAAATGAAATATAGCTCTAATAAATATTTTTCATTATAACTCATTATATAAAAATAGATATATATTACAATACAAAAATTATATTCTCAAAATTGTAGTTGAACAACACATATACTAATTTCGATTAAATTTAAAATTCTAAAGAGATTCTACTCTGAATGTATCTAAAATCGTTGTAAATAAAAAAAATACAAAAAACGTTCAGATTAAATGTTTTCGGTAAATAATTATAAAAAATATACATACACGAATATCAATTATTTTAATATTATGGTTGAGAAATTTTTAGCATGTTTAACCAATTTTTTAAATTATTAATTTAATATATATTTTGAAATTGATTAATTTAATTGAAATGTATACGAACAAAAATATCCCAAAAAATCGAATAAATAATTGTGTCAAATAATCAACAAATAGACATACCTAAATATTAATAATTATTATATAAATTATTAATAAAAAATATCAATAAAAAAAAGAAAAAAAAAGAAATAAAAGAGAGACAATTACATAAACCTGTAAAAATATTATTAATTGAAATAAAATGAAAAAATATATACATATATATTTATATAACATAACGATATAATTGAATAATGAATAATAATAATAATAATAATTATAATAATTATTATTATTATTGTAAAAATGTAAAAATGATAAAAAAAGAAAAACAAATTAGATAATATAATTACGAAAGTATATATAACGTAAGAATATTGTAAACAGAATAAAACAACATGATATATCGTACGAAAAGACGATAGTTTTCCTCGAAAGTGAAAGATAGGAATAAAATCTCGAAGTCTCGGAGTTTTCATGGCAGGCGCGTGCTGCCGAGAGTGCGAAATACGCGCTTGACCTTAGAGCCAGTCATCGCACCGCGAGGTCGATGGATAAATCGCCGGAGTGGAAAACAAGAAACCGACGTGGTGGTGTGTAAAGCCGCGCCACGCCGGCGCTCTTTCTTTATCTTTTTCTCTGCTTCTTCTACTACTTCTTCTTCTTCTTCTTCTTCTTCTTTACCATCTCTTTTTGATTCCTTCTTCAAAGCATCGAATCGCATCCGAACGAACGGAAGGCGCCTTATCTGTGCACGATGAAATAAGAAGCCAGTTTTCACACTTGAATTAGATCAAAACGCATTCATTTTCGAAACTTTTCCAAAAAAATTCATTATCTAAATGATTATTACCTTTTATCAATCTATCTATCATCTACTATATATATATGTATTGCATGTATATTATATATGCAGTATAATAACTAGCTTTATCTTTATCTGTACACATATATTTGATACAGTTATGTATTGTATCAAAGTATAGAGATATTTTATAATATACTCATTGTATTGCATATTATAATTACTTTAATGCAATGTAATATAATATAATGTTATAATTATTTATATAAAATATGAAAAAAAAAATATATAATACCTCTGTTCTTCCCTATTCAAATGTATGCATATATATTTGATATACATACATATCCTATTACACTTTAAAAATAAAATATGTATGTGTGTATACTATTTATATTATATATACTAGTATAGTAAAATGTAAAATAATATAATATTCTAATTTTGTATGTAAATATAAAACAAATATAATATCTCTTTATATACATTTGATATACTGTATATCATATCAAAATATTATTTCTGTGTAAGATATCAGCACACTCCGTCCGTTACAACTTCCGTCGTCAAAATGAAAAATATTTCAGCAAAACATAACAAAGGTTGTGAATAACGAAAATTTCAGCAGAGAGAAAAGAAAAGAAATAAATTACTAACCTTCGACACAAACATTCCGTGTTATTTTACAAGATTTCTGCCTTGATGACAACAAATAATTTAAGAAATAATCAAAAAAGAAAGAAATATATTTTTGTTATCGATTAACTTTGTCACGCAACATATTCGCATATTACTATACTATAATTGAAATTTTTGTTCAACAAACCCAATTGGAACAACACTTTTTTTCGCGAGCTTTCTTTGCGAGTGCACAAACTGATAAAAACTTTTTCGCGAACTCTCGTCAACGTTCGGTTCGCATTTATGCCTTCTATACTTGATACAATCGTTTTTCTTCGTCCGTGACTCTTTTGCCAAGGGTGGCGTCATTTATCGTTTAAATAATAAATCGCAACTGTGTGCGTGCTTACGCGATACGTACTATCGAGAACGGCGCCGTTACAAAATATTTTTAATGAGTTCACGTGATCTTAATTAATCTAACACGCTTCAAAAACCTTTTCTTCGGCTTTGTTTTTGTTTTTCTATATTTCGAGATAAACATTCCTTCTCGATCAAAATTGGCATTGAAAAATTGCCATTTTCCATGATTTTTCTTTTTTTTTTTTCTTCTTTTTTTTCGATAACAATAATTTTCAATCTTTTTTACATTTCACCTTTCCAACCGAAGTTTTTTTTTATCGTTTAATTTTGATGAGAAGCAAGAGATAATGACTACGTACACGACGGTTACGATTTCGTATCGTACATTGCACTTTTCATGATCATCGAGATCTAAGATAAGGAAAAAGAGAGAGAGAGAGAGAGAGAGAGAGAGAGATAACGCAATGTGATATATAATAAAATACGATTCACCTAATAACCAAAAGAAAATTATTTCTAAAAATGCGAATGAATCAATCGACATGAAAAATGTAACATTGGTAAATGTATTCTCGAACGATTTCTATCGCGATCCTGTCAAACTAGATTAATGTTAATTTATTATTATTATTATTATTATTGAGAATCTTTAGATTGTAACTAGAAGGATGAGGGAGGAGGAAGAAAGGGGGGAAGAGGAGAGAAGGGAGGAGGTCGATAACGTCATCAGAGTACTTTCGTTGCTGTTACGCGAGCGCCGATTTAACGAGCGAGTACTGAAAGGAGAAATGGGAACGAGCAGTGGTTCTCTCGCGAAAATATGTTTGTTTTTAGATCGAACTTATCGATTAAATACGATTACAAATAAATATTATATGTGTATAAATAAAAAAAAAAACAAAAGGGGAAAAAAAATAATTCTTACGAGAACACTTTTTTTTTTTTTCGTTTGTTCGTCGAATAATCGCGATGTGAAATGTGAACAAAAATTTGCGAGAACTCGTTGAAAGCTAATAAAGTAATGTAAAATACGAAATAAGTTCTAATTGTAAGGATTTTTTGTTGTTGATTTTTTAACATTGTAAATTGTATTCTTTTAAAGTAAAATAATGATAATAATAAAAATAAAGGGAACGGATTTTTCCAATTGACCTAGTGTATTCTAATGTGTATCTCTAGGTATGTGGGCGTGTATGCATATAGGACAGTCGTAATTAAAAGTTTCTACGTCGACAAGGCAATTTACGAATCTGGGACGAGGGAAGTTTATCTTTTGGATAAAGATACTAAGAAAAGATATAACGATAAAGATATATCATTAAGGAAAAATGCACAAAAGTGTTGTTAAAATAGCGCTATATAGATTCGATCGATTTGACAATACTTTTAAGTTTATTATTTCTATTTTTGATCGATAATAATAATAATAATAATAATAATAATAATAATAATAATAATAATCAAATATTCAATGTTGTAATAATTGCATGAAACAATGAAAAACGATTCGACTGAAAATTAATCAACGTAAGAGAATATTTGAATTTTCATTCAAATCGATGCTAAACAGAGAATACCGAAAGTAAATAGTGTTATTAATTTTCGTCGATAAAATATTAAAAAACAGCAAAATATAATAATGATAATAATAATAATAATGAAAAAATTCTTGTACACTTTACATAGTACTAGCACCAATGTTAAAAACACTGTAGGATTAGCACGGCCCCTCGTATATTTCAAGTAGAACGTAGCTAGTTACCGATTTGACACCAATCCACAGAGTTCAGGTCACGTGATTTGCCCCGAGCATCTTTAGAGCTATTTCACCTCGTTGACTCGCACTATTTTTTCTTCCCTCATCGAGACGAATTATATCCGTACTGTTAAGAAAAATTCCAATTCTAGTTGCCTTTAACGATGCTACTATTCCCATACGTAATGACTTTTCAGTTTTCATATAGTTTTTTTATTCATGGTTATTTAAAAAAAAAAAAGAAAATTAAATCAAGATAGGTAAATATACACATATATATATATATATGTAGGTACACGATGGATAGCACAAGAAGTGGTGATAGTGGTGGTGGTGGTGGTGGTTGTAGTAGTAGGTAGGTAGATAGGTAGGTATATATTATTACACACGCACGTATCTCATAAATTTCCTTAGTGGTATCGAAGCTTCGACTTTTAATGCGTTACCCACGTAGTAAGTTAATAATAACGCGGAGTACGCGCATTTTCATAAACCACTTGCGAAACTCGATGCATACCTCTCCACGCAAACGGCAAGAACGTCCTATAACTTAGAATACATACTAACGTTTATCTTATGAATAGCTACACCTATACACTATCGGCTAAAAGTTTCGGATTCTTTACCGATTTTCCTTTCAAATAGAATATATCAATTAATTTTTAAACGATCTTCAAATTGTTATATCAAATATTAACAAGTTTTTATTACTTTTTAAGAGATTTCAATATTTTTCTTATGTCCATAACGCGCGTTCATTTTTATTGGATTGTACGGAAAGTTCGTACCGATTTTTGGTAAGTGGCATAAAGTTCTTTTGCTAAAAAACCTGAGAAGTTCTGGAAGGATTTAATTTTGAAGTTACCTTTAAAGATGGAGAAAGATTGTGGAACAGAATGGCACTTGTATATAATTTAATAAATATATACCAAAAAGAAAAAAAACAACTTAAATGCGTTGCGTTTCAATCTTCCGTCAAAATCGGCACGAACTTTTCGGACAACCCAATATTTTATACACCTAATTTAATATTATGCTAGGGATGAATTATCCTATCGGAAAATTTTGGCAATTTTTACGATAAGAAACATCGAAAAATATTCAATTAAAAAAACAATCGATAAATTAATTACTAGAATAACTGGAATGTGTCAGAATATCGTTAAATAAAAAAAGCACATGTTTCTTTGATAAAATAAAATAATGACAAAAGCGTAAAACATTCTACTCTTAAATTTAAAAAAAAATTTATAAAATAATATAAGTATATATATATAATATTATTGGGTTGGCAAGAAAGAAAACCAAAATTACTTTCTTGCCAACTCAATACTACAGTTGATCTACGAATATTCATTGTTATTTACTAATATCCTATTTTTCGGAATTTAAATAGAAATTATAATCTTTTGGCCGGTAATGTGTAGTAATTCAATTTTACTCGATATATTTTATTTTTAATTTAATCGTTCATTTTGATGAATTCTAATAGTAGACAAATTCATAGTAACATTATTACAAATGTACAAAAATAAAAAAGAAAAGTTCATCGTGTACACGTATGATCATATAACACTTATGACGACTAAGACTATGATGAGTATAATGATGATGATAATGATGATGATGATTATTATTATTATTATTATGACGATGACGATCACAAGGACGCGGCCAAGCATTCGCGCGGAAATGAGTTGACGTGAGTAGGTCAACGACTTTGAGTCGATGCAAACAGCCTTGCGTCTAACGAGCCAACGATCCCTCAACAACGATAATGACGATGACGATGACGATGACGACGACGACGACGACGACGACGAAGACGACGAAGATGATTCTTCGTTGCTCTACTTTGATTATGTAGGTTATTCACAGGAAAAAAAAAAGGTGACGAGCACCGGTCATCGTCTTATCCGCCTACTAAAAATACTTCGATCGATAGACCGATATATTGGCTTTTTCCAACGAAAAACATGTCGTTCTTCCACCTCCTCCTCCTCCCTCTACACTAAAGAGAGAAAGAGAGAGAGAGAGAGAGAGAGAGAGAGAGTGAGAGAGAGAGAAAAAAATATTGCAGATAAGTTGTCTCATCATCTCGTTCGTCAATAAAATAATAAACAAAAAAAAATCAAATTGTGAAATTTTTTTTTCTCCCTTCCTACATAAATTACTCTGGGAATAAAAATAAAAAAGAAATAAAAAATATATCCGATTAATTGTGTAAGATTTGTATCGTTGTAATATCTTTTTTCTTTTTATTTTCAAAAAAATCTACAAATTTGCGTCGAGAATGTGTGTGTGTGTATGTTTATTGAAAAATTGTGTAAATCGGTAAATGTAGTGAGATCATTGATTTATCCTCGATCAAAATTACGAATGTTAAATTATTATTATTATTAATAAAAAAAGAAGAAGAGAAAAAGATTGAAATTAAGAAGAAATAATTCAATGTTCTTTTTTCGTGTGAGATATCATAGAAGGATCAGATATATGTAACGAGAGTAATGATAAAACGTCAGTTTTTTAAAAATGGCCGCCGTTTCTCGGTCACCGTCTATTTCGAACTAAACGAAGCCGAGTTTTGTGTCTCGCGGTATTTTCCCCAAGGCTTCCGAGCAATCTCGGTCTTGGAGAAAGTGGAAAAATATATCGTACACTTTACTCCCTTTCTAATGGGTATCCCATAATGCAAGTCAATATAACACATTAACAATTAGTTAAAATTTCAATTTTACTTTGAAAATAACAAATTATCTTTAACAATTTATTTCTTATCCATATTAATCAGTCATTGTGCCAAAAATCGCAAGATAATAAATATATGTATATATAGACAAATGAATTTTATTTAATATCAAATATATTTCATCTTTTATTTATATATATATATATTTTTTTTTTAAACAGATTTTTAAAACACGTGCAACGATAATACACTCGAGTTATTTAGTTCTTCAATAATTTTTTTTTTCCCCACTCTCAGTCTTCGATCTGACAATGAGATAAAGTTGAGAATACAAATGGAGTTTCCGCTTTTATCTTGTCTATAAGTAAATCGTGGTACGACCGTGTGCAATAATATTTATACATTTCTGAGGAATCCTTCAATAAGGAATGTCACTGAATCGATAAGAGAAGTCTTCGAATAATATACGAATATATTCAAGTGGTCGCGAAACTTGTTTTATTTGTAAAAAGTAAAGAAGAGAACAAAATAATGTTTAAAAATTCAACCAAATATAATAACATGCATATATAATAAATAAATCTATGCGTACTGCATAATAATAGAATAATATTCTATCTATTTTTTTGTACGTTTTGTGAATAAACTGTTCTTAATTTTTTTTTTATTTCTTTATTTTTTATTATTATTATATATTATTATTTATATTATTATTATACATTATATATTTGTTATTTATTATTTTTATTATTTTTTAGATTACTAACAATTACCGTCAAATATACAAGGGTTGTAATCGAAAAATCTTTTACCTCGACAAAATGAAATTTATATATTTATACATATTTTTTTGTTTTAACTGAGTTTGAGTTTGAGTGAAAAAGAAATTTGTTTTCATATATTAAACTGCAAAATATTTTCAACCCAAAATCGAGTATATTTATTTATATATTTATTACAAAAATATATCATTTATTTTTACGTAAGTAATTATTCATAAGCAAAAAGAATTTTTATGAATAAGAATTAGAAAAGGGGATGGGATAGGATAAACGATGAAAAACGCAATTGGTGTGTGGGATCAACGAAGAAAAAAAAAAGGAGAAAAAGAGAGACAGACAGTGAAAGAATATAAAGAAAGAGTAAAGAGGAAAAAAAAAATATCGTAAGAGAACGAATCCTCGAGGACGATGCGTGTATAACTGTCAGTGACAATATTGCCCTTATCGTTCTTAATGTCTTATCGCTTTCTTAATGCGCTCTCGACCACGACCAACGACCTTTTGCGTTCTTTCTCTTTCTCTCTCTCTCTCTCTCTCTCTTATTCTCAATGTACGCTTTAACGGTGCACTTTCTTGTGCGAGTTCTACCAAGATAAGAGGACCTAATCTTTCTTTTCTTCTTCTTTTTTTCTTACATATATAAATATATATTTTAGCCCTTTTTGCCCTTCTACAAAAATCCATATCTCTGCGTGTATGAATGAATTATGATTTTAAAAGGTCATATTTTTTAGTCTTCCGACATTTGAAAGTTCAAATCAACGAAATTTGTTATTTGACCGTTTCTTCTATGTTCAGTCATTAATTAACATTAATGTTAATTTAAAAATATGAAAAATCAGATTTACAAAAATTATTACTTTTATTAATGCTACTATTGATGTTTTTTTTTTATGAAATAATGGCTAGTAAATTGAAAGAAGTTATTTTTAAAAAAAGGAATGTAAGCTACATAAGTTATTTTGGTAACTTTTGACTGAACATTAACGATTTTATGATTAGATTAAAATTCAATTTAATAGATTTACAAAATATCCATTTAAATAACATTGTTATAATTTGTTAAATGTTTAGCTTGTATATACGTGTGTAAATATGTTATGTGTTGTAAATGTGTATTTCCTCTCCTCTAATTTTGATTATTTCCTTGACGATCGGTGTGTTCGTCAAACATGAAGGTACTTCGTTACTCTCAGAGTTTGTAGGAAGATGTTAACCTATATATCTCAATCGATTTCACGACTATGCGCATGCGTCATTCTCGTTCTTATTGCAGAATGCGCGCGTAATGTTACGGTTGGTTATCGAAGAAGGAGTCTTTATAAACCACCAACCACCACCCCGCACGCTTTTAGTTACCCTCTCTAGAGCAGTCAATTTTTACTATACTTTTGGAACAGTATAAAAATACTATCGAGAGAAGACTAATTCGATTCTCTATAATATTTCACTTGCGTATCCGGTTGAAATTTTTCCTCGAACTGTTTTATCTGAAACTGTTGAACTTATATCTCGCAGCTTTCCTGTATTCGTTTTTTTTTTATATTTTTATTTTTATTTATTAAAAGATTAAAAGAAGAAGAAGAAGAAGAAGAAGAATTTCAACTAACGTAATTATTTGTTTCCCTTCTCTTTTTGTCCGTCTGTCATTCATTTTCTTTTTTTCTTCTTTTTTTCTTTCTGTTTAGCTTATAGTGAATGAGCCATCTTGTTTTTTGGCTCTGGCGTTGCAATGTCATTCGAATCGCGAAGCTTGTTTTTCCTCGAAATGTGCGAGGCCACGGGTCGTCACGGATAAGATATAATTATTCGTGTCGTAAAAATGGCTGCATTCGTTCTCTCCCCGCGTTCAGCTATTTTCTCCTTCTCGAACTCTTCTCGGAATTCTCAAACCGTGGCATTAGCTTCTTCTCCTTTTTTTCTACCCTATCTCTCTCTCTCTCTCTCTCTCTCTTTCTCTCTCAAGTATATACACAGATATGGTTCGATGAAAAAAAAATAGAGCATAAAATAAATAACAATTTGCTATCGATGAAAATTTTACTAAAAAAAAAAATCCAATAAAAATTGTTATCGGAATATTCTAGCTTTTCTTCGATTTCTTTCTTTTATTTACAAAGCGTTTGAAAAATTATGATATATCTCAATTAATAAAAAAGATAGTAAAATAATAACATAGTATAGAGTTGAGGGTGGTCCAAACAAAGTTCCTAGGTGATTTTAAAAATAATTTCTATTTTCGAATCGCAAAAGTAAAAGCTTACAAACAAATCTCAAGTAAGATTAATTGATTTGTAAGATAATCTAAATATTTTATCTGACCCGTGTAAAGACTTTTTGCATTTCGTTCCTTTTCAATTCCTATACTACTCAATACTATGATGAAAAATAAAATACAATAGATTATACAGATTGTAGAATGTGTTGGTTTTTCTGATAGATAACAACAACAAATATTTATTATTTTTATTTTGTTTTTTTTTTCTTCTTTTCCGATATTCATAAACCATATTTTTCTGATCCACGTACCATGAAGATTTTATATGACTATAACGATCTAATTATAGGCGAAATCCCTTTTGCCGTTAGGACGATGAAAGAAACGACGAAGTGCAGCGGCCGAGAGCATCGAAAAGCTAAAAACAGATATCAAGGATCGCTCTTTCGTGGCTTTTAGCCTTCGGCGAAAAAGAAATGGCTCGAATGTTGCCGCTGGAAATGAGTCAGAACGAGTTACTGATGTTGCGGGGGTGAACCCACTTGCACAGAACTTCTTTTTCAGTATCTTTGCAGTACACCGTTATTATAACATTATTATCATTATTATTATTATTATTAATCAACTCTTTTTATTTTATTTCTAGTTTTTTGTTTTCTTTAACGCTAAAACTACCGACAATTGAAACGTAACTATCTCTACCAAAACCATTCAAAATGACTCGTCTTTAAAAAAGACGTGTAAAAGTACAATATTTTTTATATTTATAGACTTATTATTATTTTACAAAAGGAACTCCATGTCCTGAGATCTTAAAAACTATATATTAACAATAATAATAATAATAATAATAATAATAATAATAATAATAATAATAATAATAATAATAATAATAATAATAATAATAAGTACAATAATGGTATTAAATAAATGTATCATGTAAATGTAATGTATAAATGGTATAAATAAATGGTATCAAAATATTCTTGATACCAAATCAAGTCGAAGACCAACCGGTCAATATGACTGGTGTGGTAGTTCTAGTGTTAATTTTCTCCTTATACATAAACGCAATGTGACATTTTATACTAACAATAAATTCGAATGTGGTTCGGGTAGAAAGAGACAGAGATATATATCTGTGCTTATCAGGCGGTAAATAAAGATAACTGGACTATCGCAATATCGTTTAACGATAGGAGATTAGTGATCGCGAGAACGAAATGAAGGACGAAGAGAGAAAGAAAGAGTAAGAAAGAGAAAGAGAGAGAGAGAGAGAGAGGGAGGGAAAGGAAAAGAAGAAAAGAGCACCTGCCGTGAGTTCACCACTTTCTACGTGCGCCGATAATTTACGAGCCTTCGAAGGAAGCCGTTCTCTGTGCTCTCTCTATCTYTCTCTCTCTCTCTTTCTCTTTCACCCTCGCACACTAACATTAGCGCCATTTATGCCACCTTAAATTAACGAGCGACGAATATACTTCCTCCCTCTTTCTCTCTCTTTCTCTTACTCTTTCTCTCTTTGTTTCTTTCTTTTACGCTTTTTAGTATTACTTCATCACTAGTTGAGTTTGATAATAATAAATAACTTTAAAAGGCAAAGAACAAAATTGTATTATATTATATATGAATATAAATGATTTACAATGATTTGTTTAAATAAAAAAAAAAACTAATTTCTGAGTTATATTGTTAATTCAATTTATAATTAATTTAAATAACTTTAGCTTTTGTATCATCCAATTCAAAAAGAGATTATGTAAAAAGGACGAGTGAAGGAACTCTTTCATTCTTAGTCCTTAGAAAAGGGAAGAGTTCAAAGAGAGATAGATAAGGTAAAGAAATATAGGGTCCCCTATTCTGAAATAGAAATGGAGAGAGAGAGAGAGGGAGAGAGAGAGAGAGAGAGAAGAGGACAATAGATGAGCCTAGAACTCGTAAGAGCTAAACACGAATACGAAATCGTTTTCTATGCCTCGTGGCTCTTCGTTCTAGCAACTTAGGGTTGCTTAGATACGACACGAAACAGGTACATATGTAAATATATACACATATGTACAGCATATACACTATCGGCAAAAAGTTTTGGACCCTTAACCGATTCACTCCTTAAAATCGAATATACCAATTAATTTTCAAACGATCAGTATTTTCTAATATTCCATAATTCTCTTCTTGTTTAGTTTATACACCCAATTTAATAAACTATCATTTTGGAGAATTTGAACAATTTCTACAGTAAACATAGAAAAAAGTATTCAATTAGAGACAATCATTAAAGTAATTATCAAAATACCTGGATTATGTCAAACTGTCGTTAAATATAATAAGAACAGTTGGTTGAATTAAAGCGTAATTTGTAGAAACACACGTTTCTTTGATCAAATAATATAAACTACTTAACTAACTTACTAAAAACTTATTAGCTAAGTGTAAACATTCTACTAGTAAGTTTTTGTTCATAAATCAGTCTAGTTTGGTTGATTTAAAGGTATTCATTTTTTTCTGACAAATATCCTGTTTCTCGGAATTTACGTAGGAATCTCGAACTTTTGGTCGGCAGTGTATATAGATAGATATCTACATAGACGAAACATATATATGTATAAATAGAGAGAAAGAGAGAGATTGAGAGAAGGACAGATTTGCAAGGAGTACACAGCGAGAATACGACTACTGTACTGAGCTTAGGCTCACGACTACGTCCTGCGACCAGTTCGAATCTCGTTCACTTTATCTACCTCAAGAAAGAAAGAGAGAAAGAAAGAAAGAAAGCAGGCAAGAGAAAGAAAGAAAGAAAGAAAGAAAGAAAGAAAGAAAGAAAGAAAGAGAGAAACTACTACTCCCACAACCTTGGACTCCTCGGTTCTTCTGGGGTTCAAGAACACGCATCGGCCCGTGCGAGCACTTAGGAAATATCGTGTTCGTGATTCATCGCGTGTACCAACGTTTTATGTGCCTCTCTAGAACGGCTCTATAGACGTTAGAACCTTAGGAGCTTCCGTTACGAGCTTGTCCGCTTAAGGATTGCTGAGTATTAGATGAACGAGATCATATGAGGATCGATTCTAATCATTACAATCATTTTCGCGATTCATTATCCCGTTTTACGTTTAATTTTTATATAAAAGTCACATTTTGGTCTTGAACAAATTTAAACTCGTTTAATATTTGTTATATTTCATTTCAAATATCAGATTTATATGAGTGTGTATGTGTGTGTGCATTAAATCCATGTTTAGATGAGATTAATTGGTGAGATTTGTTAAACGTTGATAATAAAACGTATTGATGGATTTTTAAGATTATTTAAATATATAGTATACACAAGTTATTCCTGGGATTTTTTGTCTTGTTTCTTTCTTTCTTTTATTATTAGGATTTATAATATTGATTTAATATACGTCAATAACTAACAATAAGATTAAAATGAGATTAATTAACGTGATTTGTAAAACGTTTATAAAAAATGTGGTAGATAGATAGATCGTTGAGATTATTTATTGTGTAGTACTGGTTTCGATATTTTTTTTTTTTTGTTTCTGGTTAATATATTCCAAAAGATAAGGATAAGAGAGAAATTGCATTAATTACTTGTTATTGAGACGATCGTAAATGGTGGTAATAATAAGAAAATAAAGAAAGATGTGAAGAAAGAAAAAAGAAGAAAAAGATTGAAAGAAGAAATTAGAGGAACGCGTTTTACCAGATTCGCATGAGACATTTATATAAAGCAGTAAGAGAATGAGGGAACGAAACGAGTGTCTCTCTCTTGTAGGATAACTCGTTGAAATACGAACGAAACGTATGCGACTCACGAATGATTTACGAGCGTTAGCGAACTACTCGCACGTTTTACACGAAGCTTCAACGCAAACGTTTGCTAGCTGCGATTAAGGTCTTTTCCCTTACTTGCCACTAATTTTTTACGCAATCCCACCACTCGTATGAATCTGTGCTTTTAAGAGTGAACTTTACTCAATGTTGCAAAATGACTGAAAAGATTATTATGCTTTCTCATTTCTTAATTATTTTCAGTTCATTCAATAATCTGAGAGAATAAGATTCGTGATTTTTATTTAATCAAGAGAAACGTAATAAAAAAAAAGAAAAACAAAATGAAGAAAGGAGCATCAATCAAAAGGTATAACAAATGTGTCGAAACACAAACAGGTAAACAGATTTACAATTTACAATGACAAGACAGGGACAATATAAATGGAAGATAAAAATAAGTTTTATAGGATCAGATTTAACATAGAAATAAATTAGAATCAAGATAGTGAAATAAGGGTATGTGTGGTTTAGTGAATAAACAATTTTAGAATTGGATAAGGTCTAATATAGAAATAAGGTAGATTAAGATCAAGGTAGGACAAGGATGATGAAAGGACTGGGTTACTACAGGTGTAAGACGTAGATAGGGTCAAGATTGGATCAGATTTAATGCAGACAGGACAATGAAAGAATATGAAACACGTGTTAAGTATAATAAACAGTAAGATTTACAAATGGATCAGATTCAATGACGCGAAATAACGTATATAAAGATAAAAGTAAAATCAAGAGAAGGATATCAAAGAACACCGAAAGATTCAAAATTGAATCAGATTTAATTTAGGAATGGATTCAGATGGAAATAAAGACAGGACAATGTGAAAGAATAGGGTAAATTTGAAGGTAGTAAACAGAAAGATTCAGAATTGAATGAAGTCTAATATAGAAATAAAGTAGATTAAGATCAAGAGATAGAACCAGGGACAACGTCAGGACAATGTCAGTATATGTATATCAACAGGTATAAGATGCAAACAAACTTAGGACTCGAATAGCATCGATAATAGGAATACATTTAAGATCAAGAGAGAAAGAATATCATGACAGGGACATCGACATAAAACATGGACAATCTTAGGGTCTAAAACAGGTCCAAGATAGGGACAAGATGCGAAACTGATACTGAGCAGAAACTGAACGAATATATATATACACACACACATATACACATAGAAAGAGAGAGAGAGAAAGGCCCTAAATAGAGACAGGTACAGAAAGGAACACAGAATGGCAGAACAATTTAGCGTTAACATATTCTTTATACGCGAGCATCGAAATTACATGGCATGCCGCAACCGCAGAGAAGGGCCCCGAGAAGAAGCAGACGATGCAATCTTTTTTGAGAAAAAGTCTCGCCCTTGCGGCTCCGCTTCTTCTTCTTCTTCTTCTTCCTTCCATCCTCCATTCCTCTCCCTTCTTTACTTTTACTTTCTCTCTTTTTGCTTTCTTCTATCTCTCTCATTCTTTCCTTCTTGGAAATTTTTCTTATTATTATTCCATTTTTCTTGTTTTTTTTGCTTTCTCTTTTTCTTCCCCCTTTTTTTTTCTGTTTCGTTTCTTTCTTTTAAAACTTCGAAAAGTCACTGGCAAAGGCGCGATCTCATGACTGCATACGATTCCACTTGCTGGTAATAAGAAGAAAAAGGAATAACGTAAGCGGACCGCCGCAGTTATTTGGCTAATGACGTTGCGGCCGGTGTGCAGAGCTTTTAAGCTTCCTTCACATCGGTGGTAACTTACGTACTCTTCTTCCATGCGAATAGCTAATGCTTTCCACGACCACCCAAGCTATTGCTCTTCCTTAAAAATTGTGTTATTTTTCATTTAAGAAAAAAAAATAATAATAATAATATTAAAAAAGAAATATTCATGTACCACCAACATAAATCTACGCATACTTTTCTTTCCCCCATAACGTAAAAAACGTCGTGGAGCAAAGTGAAACAAAATAAGAAATATATATTACAAGATAGTATTTACAATAAAAATTAGAATGTGGTTTGATCGAAGTACTTTTCACGATTGGTATTAACATTATATTGCTTGATGTTTTGTATGTACCTATTTTGTCTGATATGCATCAATTTAATTCAAACATTAAAATTGAAATTGAAAAAGAAGAAAATTTTATTTTAAAGAAACTTTATTCAAAAGAGTTTTTACTTACGTATTTATATTATTTTTAAAATACATTTTCTACCGATATTTTCAAGTAGCACAGATGCCCTTATTACTACTTCTTTTGCATGATGCTTGAACTTGACAATTCAATCGTTTTTCAATAATCCATATATTAGATACAAAAGTGAAAATATTTCTATGCACGAAGAAATAAATTAGATGCGTGTAAAACAACCACGAATTTGAAAGTGTGTCAATTTAATTTACAAATTCGAAATAAGTATAACACATATGAATTTTGGAAACTAAAAAGTAGAAAATGGTTAGGAATTAGTATCTGTATATATTTCATAATTTTATTACAAATCATTATATGTTAAAAAAAAAAATAAAATTATTATTTTAAATAAATAAAATAAGTGAAATTGACGCGTTCCGGTAATTTGGTTGTTGTTAATAGATAAATAAAATAAAAGCGAATGAAAGAAAGGTGTGGGTAACGAGCGAGAGTAATAGGTAAGAAATGAAAAACAAAAGGAAAGTAGAACGGATGAAAGTGTTTCTTTTTATTTTTCAACGTGTCACACGTAAACCCGATCATACGTAATAGCATATTACAACGCGGAGAGTAATCATAGATAGTACGATAGGGTGGTAGGTAGCGTGGTGGCGCGTTGAGATAACCGAGAAACTAAATTCTCTCGTGGGAGGGAATTTCAGTTATTTAAAAGCTGACCGGCACGCGAATGATAATAACGAGCGAGCGTTATGCTCGCCGATCGATACGAATATAACCGGTTTAGTGAGAAGAGAGAAGAGAATTTAGAAAATTATAGACCGTTAATGAGAGCGAAAGTATGGCCCCAAACTAATCTATTACATTTTGTTTTGTTTTTTTAACAATAATTATAACATATCAATACATTTTTCGTTGTTGTTTCTTTAACGATCGTAAAAAAAAACCATACATACAAAATGGTCGTCATCGGATTCAATGACACGAATTTATCCTTGCAACGATTAAATCGCCTTTATTTATCCGTAAATCGAGTCAATACATTTTTCCATTTAAACGTTGAAATACATTTTCATGTATATACATGAGTATTATACTTATGTATGTATAAGTTAAGACAAATAATAGCTAACGCCATACGTCTCGAACGTTTTTCTTCGAACAACACGAGGCGTATTACGCGTTAAGTAAACGAGAAAACCCATAATGGAAACGAACGTTCCTCAAGGTACGAACGATGACGATGACGACAACAACGAAGACTACGATTAAGCGAAGAGGACCAAGGTCAAACTTTTCGCAAGCAAGTCGTCATTTATCTTCGACTCTCTAAGCAAGCTTAATCGATCTTCGACCTTCTCTAACCACGCATTAGAATTAAAACGACAGTAGTAACTAACTAGGCAAGGACGAGTTTGACCAATCGAAAGAAATTCGAGATAAAAAAGGTGGCGTAGGGGTGAGAGGAGGTCAGAAGAAATAAAGAAATAAAACAAAAGGAAAGAAAATCTCGGTTATAAGATTAAATTTGTTCATTTTGATGACAATATTTATGTGATTCTATGACGTCATGTAATTATCGATGACAGGTACATGTTATTAACGATTTCGACAAAGATTACAAAAAAAAAAAATGTTGATGTGCATGTAAGAAAGAAATAAAGAAATCAGAATGAACAGAGAAAAGTATAGTACATAAGTCCGAACAATCATTGAAATTCCAACGCTTCAAGTCGCGTGACCATGTAAATCACGTGCCCGCCAATCGTAAGCGACAATGTAATAACTCAAAGTTACCACTTACTGAACGATAATGATTATATTCTTGGCATGTACCTATGTAACCGTCGGTCATACGGGATTCTCCAACGGAATACGAGATCCATCGATGCACTTTCGATATATCATACTTCTATCTCTTTTCATTTGAAATTATTTATAAGAAATAATTACAAAGAAAAGAGCAGAGGAGTGAAACGTTTGTATTTCTGAAAATATTCTACAAAGTGAACAAAAAGTTTTTAGTTTTTTTTTTTTTTATATTTAATTTTATCAATCATAATGTTAAAAATTGTATTGTAAAAAAGTATTCATGATTTCTAAGAACTTTTAATTAACTTAAGGATTTTTGGCTCACCAATCTGTACTTGTAATATTTCTTGAAATTATTTTCTTTTTTTTGTTTTATAAGATGGCCGAGAGAGAGAGAGAGAGAGAGAGAGAGATTGATGCGTTATACAAATGTTCATCTCGCATGTTCTAATTCGTTACGGTTTCTGTCAGTTTAGGTTAGCGACGTTTTATTTACAATGTGGCCACTTCCAAAATGAATATTCATCGAGTTATTTCGGTTTGACGTTAGTACGAAGAATCTACACTTAGAGAGTGTTAACGGTACTTACCTGCCGGTAGCTTTAGTATCGGCGGTACGTTCAACATATATCTCCTACATATGTACATTCAAAACGATCTAACATAGCTTTCGTTATGTCTAGTAAGAAACCCAAGTAAACTGCGAAAATCAAGAGACGAACAAACTTCTTGAAAGAGAAATCGTTTGTTACTGAACACGATAAACAATTTTTCTTTCTTATATATCAACGCAAGTGTGTCGATTTTCATTTACATATAATTACATTATTTTCAACCTATCGTATCTACTTGTATTATAAAAAGAACTAAATCAGAATGTATTTAAATACTTACATATGTATTTAAATTCGTATCTATGCGTTTCAATCTATGCGTGCAAATTCAATGTAACTTGTGTAGAAAAAAAAATCTTTGAAGAAAGAAAGAGAGAGAATCAAATTGTCCTCTTTTTTTTATTTCTTTTTATATTAGATAGATAGACAGTGCGTTAATGTCAACTTCAAAATAAGTACTTACAGTAGTTTCGGATTTGTCGTCAAATGCCTAAACCTAACGGATTGTTAACACGACGAGGTTCTACCTGCACTAACGGACCCAAAGCGACTAACAATGCGAACAGAGTTAATGTACAATGACAATATATTACTTTTTTTCTTTCTTTTTCTTCTTGAATCTATTTTTCTTTCTTCCCCACCATTACCTACTCTTTTTTTAATACGTTGAAAAAACAACGCATGAATGATACTCTATTTTTGAACTTTTACATTGAAGTAGAAAAATGAGATAGTGCTATGAACAAAATGTTGTTACTCGTATGCGATGCAAAGAAAAATAAATTATTATCTAAATTTTTCTGGATTTTATTAAAAAAAAAAAAAAAAGAAATAAAAGGAACATTTTTCAACAAAAAATTATTTTTAAAAATTACAAATTGTATTTTCCAAATAATTTTGGTATATACGAACAATATGAAAACAAAAATTGTAACTTTTTCTGCGTATAAAATATAAAACACGTTTCATTTAGGATATTCAATTATGAACGGTAACTTTTTTAAAAATTAAATTTACGTATATTAAAAACGATGACATATTTTCATTAAAAAAAGAATACAATAAATATATTTTGTACAAAATAAATAAAAAATAGACAATGAAAATTTAGAAAAGAAAGAAACCAAATTTATTTGTATTAAAATGTTATTTGTAAATTTACGATTGAACAAAAATCGAATGAAAATAGTGGAACATTTAAGTTGGTTAAAAAGAAGTTTGGCTGACGCACTGTTAAGATGGAGGTAGAAGAAGAAGAGAAGTAGAAGAAGAAGAAGAAGAAGAAGAAGAAGAAGAAGAAGAAGAAGTAGAAGAAGAAGAAGAAGAAGAAGAAGAAGAAGAAGAAGAAGAAGAAGAAGAAGAAGAAGAAGAAGAAGAAGTAGAAGAAGAAGAAGAAGAAGAAGAAGAAGAAGAACTAGAAATCGAAGAAAAAGAGGAAGAAGAGGAGGTAAAAGAAGAAGAAGAAGAAGAAGAAGAAGATGAAGTTAGTGGAGGAAAGAAGTATAGAAGAGAAGAGGAAGGGAACGGAGTGGCAGGTACACGAAACTCGTATTTTCTTCCTCCTTTTTCTTCTTCTTTTTCCATGGCATGCGTCGATGACGCATGGACCGGCTCTGACTTGCCGATCACGTTCTTTTTAAGCACCGAATTATACGCGAAAGCGAAGGATAAGGCGAATCATGGCGCCGTCCACACGACGAACCTTCCAAAATTCTCCTCTTTCTCACCGAATTTTGAGTACAAGTTCGTTATACGTACCTTATCGACAACCAACTTTTATCTTAATGGTGTTTTATCGTTAAATGAAATTCCGAGATGAGTGCTATTTAAAAAAAAAAAAAAAAAACAAACAAACAAATAAACGTAATAATAAGTTTTCATTTCTAAAAAATTACTAATGAAACTCAGATAAATTTATAACAAAATGAATAAATCTAATTGCATATCTTAATAACGTATTATTGCTTACTTTTTTATTATTATTGATATATGTTATTAAAATAGTATGCAATAATAATTATAAGTTTTGAAATATGATTAATAAAGAAACTGACAATATACAATTAAAAAAATACAATTATAAAAACATTAATTATACATATATCGTTAATAAATGACTATACTAATTTAATATTAAATAATCTGTATTAAATCTAATAAAAAGAAAATAACGATCCACGAACTATAATTATCCCCCATTAGTTGATAAATGAAAGACGAACCATCGAATCAAATGAAATATTAATACATCCTATTAAAGTATATTTAAATTTACACCTAATATATTATCATAAAATAAAAATAAATGAATGATCGAAGAATAATCATTATCATCATCATCGTCATCATCATCATCCCTTTTAGCCGATAAACCGTAATCGTAAGACAAACATCGAAAGTAAAATAAACCGATGTAATAGACGATAAGGAAGAAATTTGTAAGTCAATTATTCGAAAAGATAAGTGGAAGAGAAATAAATAAGACGGGGTACAGGTTTGTCCTGTGGATAATCGGAACGAAAAGAAAGGAACGAGCCCCTGAGAGGAAGGAAATAGGTTGGCAAAAACCGAAAGGACAGAGAGCTCGATCAATAAAGCGCCTCGACGATGTTCGCTCGGTCGCGCTCGGCTCTACGTAGCGGAGAAAGTCGAGAAAACCTGATACGGGCTCGGGACCTTGAACGTGACACAGATCGAAGTGGGAGGAAAGATAGGGAGATGGAGGTCGATAAGCGGCTTTAGGCCGCACGATTCGAGATCCGATAGATCAAACAACATACACACACACACACATACGCGTACGCGTGTGCACTTAAATAGGTCTTATGTACTTTTGAAAATAGATATACGTAAATGGATGAACGGGTGGGTTATGACAGGCTGATGGATAGAGAAAGAAAGAAAGATATATACAGATTGGATTCATACATTGGTTGAAAATATGTAAAATGTAGAGGGACACGCATGCAGGTGTGTAGGATGTAATCAATGTTAAATAGTCGTAGATAGTGGATGGTTACGACATCGAAAGGATAATAATGACGACGAGGACGACGAGGACGTGAACGAGGATAGTAGGTGTAGAAGAAGAACGTAGGTGGAGCTTACTCTTACCTGTCATATAGAGCGAGCGGAGGAGTGGATGCACTCTCATGCTCGAGCTCGCACGCATACACACGAATAGAGAAATAGAGGAATAGAACAAAAAAAAAAAGAAAGAGAGAGATATTTGGCGGGCTCGAAAATAGCAAGAGAGTCGGTCGCTATTTCTCGCGCGCTTCTCCGCACGCACGCACGCACGCACGCACGCACGCACGCACGCATGCAGCCTTTCCGTCCAGTAGCAAGCACTCTTACTCGCTTTGGTCTCTATCCTCTATCTCTCTCTCTTGTTATTTCTTGTTCTACCGGGTGTTGAAGACGCGTATGCACGTTCCTAGTCGCGTCATTCATTCTATATATTTCTCTCTCCTATTTATTTTCGTCCCGGTCATTATATATGTTTATACGCTGTTTGAAAAGATTTCCAACTACGACGATTATGCGTAAAAAAAAAAAAAGAGCAAACGATAAAGTTAAAATAGAAAAAAAATAAAATAATAGGAATAATTTCGTGCAATTTCGATCATCCTCAATTTCATACCTTTGATGTTTAGTCTATGTTGCGTCGTTGTGACGAAGAAGATGCACTAACTTCCTTCTCGCTCTTCTATTTAATTTCAACTGATTCTTCTCCAATCACGTAATAGTTACACTTTTTCACGAACGTAACATAACGATCGATCTATATCGTCGATCTATTTTTTCTCGTCTTCCTTCTTCTTCTTTTTCTTCCTCCTCCTCCGCTTCTTCTTCTTTTTCTTCTTCTTCTTCTTCTTCTTCTTCTTCTTCTTCTTCTTCTTCCTCTTCTTCGTCTTGTACGTCCTCTCTCTGTCTCTCTTTTCTCATCCTCTTTAAAAAAAAACCCAATTCACTCTAACCCTCGCGAACTATTTTACTATTATGACGAGAAATATAATTATTCTTTCTCTATTACTTTTTTTTTTAATTCTAAATTTGTAAATTACAATATGACACGAAAAGAACGCACACCTTATCACGCACGCACACGTGCATTCTTTCCTTCCTCTTTTTCTCTCTCTCTCTCTCTCTCTCTCCCTCTCGTAAGAGAGAGATACGCCGGAATCTCTCCGCCTGCGGAGCGAGAGAGACGAGGAGATGCTCGCGGCTCCGCGGTTCGCGCGCGACTGACCGAGGGCGAGAGTCGTTATTGGGAGCAGAGCGCGTTCGCCTTCTTTCTATCTTTCTCACTCTTACTTTACTCACTTACTCCTTCTCTATTACTCGACTCTCTCTCTCTCTCACTCACTCTCTCTCTCTCTCTCTGTCTCTTACGCTCTTTTCCTTTGGCGCACTTGCTCTTTCTCACACTCACTCTCGACTCCCGCCGTCGTATCCGACCGACCGACCGACCGTTTGCTGGAGCAGGCGCGAAACGAACGAAACCGAAACTCAAACTCGGCTTTCGCCTCCTTCGTCTTCGCTTTTCTCTTTCTCTCCCTCTTTTCCTCTCTTTCTCCCTCTCTCTTCTTTCCTCTTTCTCTTTCGTAGGGAGTAAAGCGCGCGCGCGCGCGACCACGCTCGAGAAAGCCTTCCCTCCCTCTTTCAAACCTCCTCCGAAACTGGTCGGAGATGCTTCATTCCTCCTGCTCTCACTCGTTTCGGCACTGTAATCGACTGTCCGTACTCCTTCTTCTCACCCTCTTTCTTTCTTTCTTTCTTTCCTTCTTTCTTTCCTGGTTCACCCTTCCACATTGCACAAAAGGTTCATCTCCAAGATGCTCGTCCTTCTAACCGACCAACTTTTATTCTAGAGTATTCTCTAATACTTACTCCCTCCCCCCATGGCCCTTTTTTTCTTTTTGCATTTCGTTGTCAACGTTCAAAACGGGCTTTTATTGTCATCGGTATATTTATATGTTGCATACGTTTACGTTGAAGATTAGATCGTTTATGTTCGGTAGTAATTGTCGATCACGTGATATGTTTAATTATAATTATTTGAAAAAAATAATATAATATAAAATTTGTTCACGTTTATATGTGAGTTTTCTTAAGAGAATGAAAATTGATTGAAAATGAGTGAACGAAAGGCCTTTTTAATAACTCAAACAAATATTTGAAATCGAAAGTATCTTCCCGCGCTCGAATGAAGAGGTCGCGCTCGATCTCTCGAATGCCAGGAGAATTCAATTTTCGTAATTCGCCGATATTGTCCTTTGCGGTAAAGAACGTTTATCTTCTTTCAACCGCAAGAAGAATCTTTCTTCTCGAACACTCTCGACGTTATTCTGTCATCGCTGTCATCGTCATCGTTGTCGTCGTCGTTAGCATCGTCGTCGTTGTCGAGATTTCCGCTTTAGAAACGTGGCAACTAATTTCTCGTGGTTTTCTCGAAATAATATTAAAGAAAAAAA
>NW_015148971.1:1417866-1437100 GCF_001465965.1 Polistes dominula
TTTACGAGGCTCGTTTAGGGGGCTCTTTTTCGAGGCTCATTTACGAGGCTCTGTTACTAGGCTTGTTTACGAGGCTCTTTTACGAGGCTCGTTTACGGGGCTCGTTTACAAGGCTCGTTTACGATGCATGACACACGGGACACGACACCGCACGTGTGCGAATTTTGTGTGTGTGTGAATTGTTTTCCTCAATAAACATTTTACGATTCTTGTATCTATCTTTGACTATAGCATTCATTAATTTTTATTGCTTGAATTTGGAAAAGTGTAATTTTTATCAGCTAGTCCTCTCTGAGATCATACCGGTGACCTTTGTTATATATGGTAACAATATTATAACAAATAAACCCTACACCTGATATTTCGCATTCGTCTTTTTTTCTCGAAACTTAGTTTTTTGAAGGTTTTACTTCTAACTCGTGTGACCTGCATACATTTCGTTTTTTTTTTAGATCACTCCTTATTTTAAAGAAGTTTTCACTTAAAAAAAAATCATAAAAGAATAATACGAACATAACGAAAGGGTGAGTATTCGTGTGTATTCGAGAAAACGAGATTTCGTATCTCCTAACGACGAGACGATGCACATAGGGTGCATGTCTTCTTCTTCTTCTCATCTGTCTCTTTCAAAAAATCCGATAAAGAGAGTATGAAAGAAAAAGAGAAATATATAGATAAAGAGAGACGAAGATACTTGTCAGTCGTTTCGAATCGGACGAAATACGTCGGATTCGAACGATCCGGTCGAGCCGGAATGACCTCGTTTCGCAATAGCCGCGAGACGAGAAGCTATGACAAAAGACGTCGGGAGAAGAGGAATAAAAGAGGGAATAAGAAGAATAGGAAGATCGTTGATACGAGTAAGAATACATACATACATACGCAGGATGCATACGCATTGGTTGTTATCGATTACCAAGTGTGCCGATCAAAATGCAATCGTATGCGAATACGAGTGTTAGGTAACTCATTGTGTTGTGTGTGCCGATTTGTAAAATACGAACAGAAAAAGAGAGAAATAAAGAGAGACAGACAGAGAGTGGTAGAGGGGGTAGAGGGGTGAAGGGAGGAGCTAGGGGTCGTATCTTTTCACCTTATTTTTGAGTTTCTCGCTTCGAGCTCGCTGAATTATTGATGAGAGCGAACGATCGGCAAAGCAAGCAAGCAAGTAACCAACCAACCAACCAGGCAGCAGCCAACCAACCGGCAGACAGAATTCAGATATACGCGTCGTATATGAACGCACACGAGTGCAGGAAAGAGACTCGTAGAACGAGCGGACGAGAGCGATTAATGCGAGCGACGATCGTCCGCTTTGACCGAAGTCCATCGAGGTCGCCGATTTTCGTACGAGATAGGCCACGCATGTGCGCTTTTCTGCTTCGATGAGCTTTACAAAGAGAATCAAATCTTTTTTTTTTTTCTTCTATCCCGAATGAAGAAAGAAACGCATCGAAAATCATGAAGAAGATAAAAAGAAATTGAAACAAGATAGGACGATTGGATGATTTTATTTAAAGAAAAGAAAAAGGATACGTGTACGTATTAAGCCTACAACACGTAATAGGTCAAATGACCGTCTCCTGTGATTTGTAAAAAATTCTGATAAAAATGCATAAAATGTACATTATTCATTTTTAAATAAAAAGAAATATATCGTTCACTATACAATTGACTTAAAACTTATTTCATATTTAAGATAAAGGTTTTCTATTTTTTTAAAGCGGTCATTTGACCGTTCATGATTGAAATAAATAAACATGAAGTGTTGGGTAAGGTTTAGTGTAAAAAAATAGATAATTATATTATAATATATAAATCATACGATCATAATGTTTTACTAATTTTTCTACTTAACCTATTGTCATGGTTATCGATGAATATATACATTAGATAAGATCGAGTATATCGATAAAAACAAAAAAATAATTTAATATAATAAATATATATGAAATTTATATTTCATGTATCTTAATATATCTATTATCGAATATTTTACCTGAATAATGTGATATTCGTTGACGTAATATTCCTTGTTCCACGTAACTACTAAACGCATCCCATCAATTTCTCTTGACAAAACTTTGAAACGGAAGGAAGGTTTGCAAAAGGGGAGTCGTTCGTGACCTTGTCTCTTTGACTACGTCCCCTATTTTTTTCCCCCATTCCTTGGATTAAATTCGAGATGTAAAAAACTCAAAACGAGCTACGGGTAACTCGATCCATCGGATTCGCAGCATTAATTCCGACGCAGATCGGACTCTTTCTCTCTTTTTTATATATATATATATATATATATATATATAGACAGAGAGTGAGAGTGAATGCAAAATAAAGAGAAAAAGAGAGAGAAAGATGTGTGTAGTACTCTCCCTCTCTGTGTATCCCTTCTTTGCCCTCTACAACGTCCCACCTCGTCCCCACCCCCGCATCCTCATCATTTCGCGTGTGTTTTATGCTTGTGTTCATATACATGCGTCACATCGAATACTCCCAGACTCTTCCGTCCCTTTCTCACCCTTTATATCTCTCTCCCCATCTTCTCTTCCTCTCGGAAGCTACAACGACGAAGTTCCTCCAACAACGGGCAGGATCTAAGCCTGCTTAGTCTAAACTGCCCTCAACGAAAGAGAATATATGGTTGAAGTAAAGGGTACTAACGTTGCTATCGTATATTTGCTTTTCTCCAATAAACCACAGAATTGAATTCTTTTTCAAGAAGTACATATGTATCTATTATCGTAGAAACCCCATTATTTTTTTTTTTCTAGCAAATATAAAAATAAAATATAGTAAAAGAAATTTAAATAAAAATCTTTCAACAAAAGTCAATTATTGTTTCTAGTGTGTATCCATTATTACAAAAAAATAATATATGTTATTTATGTTAATTATCCAAAAAAAACATATTCAAGATAATCACATATAACAATGAATTATATTTCTAATTGTATATATAATATATTCTAATGATATATATGTATCTATTTATTATTTCATAAAAAAACGTATTTCTGTTAACGAAAAATCCAAACAAAAATAAAAGATACGAATTCTCAAATATAAATTTTACCGATATTATTCAAACGAAAAAAAAAAATAACATTAAAGATAAATAAAAAGTTTCATAGTCCTGACATGTTCAATACGATATCGTCATAAATCATAAAGGAGAAAGTAAATGCTCCTATAAAAAAAAAAAAAAAAAAATGAGTTTATTCTTATATCAGTGGGGGAAAGAATACAATGAGAAAAACATAGAACAGATTTATGTAAACGCGTTAAATAACGTTGAATGCTTTTTCATCTTGTAAACGGAGCAATTCGAACGCTTTGGGAGTCTATCGCGATACGTTGGAACGAGGAGGGTTCTTGTGAAAAAGGAAGACGTCGAAAAGAAAAGAAAAAGGAGTAAAAAAAAAAGAAAGAAAGAGAGAGAGAGAATGGGATCGTCTCGAGAACGAATCCTGATGGTAAAGTCGAGAGAAGAAGACTTTGGGCCATGCCCTCTTCCGGCGCGCCGCACGCCCGTGTCCTCGCTGAGATTAAACTACCGATTGATGTGTGTATGTGTATCTGTGTAAACCAGAGTCTACATATATATATTACTTGTGTGTTTGGATGTGTATGTGTAAATGTTATGTGTCTGTAATCGATGCATCTGTGTGTGTGTGTGTAAGCCAATATATATGTTTCTCCCTATGTATTTCTGTGGGAATATGTTGTGTGGTGTAGGTGTATGTGTTGTACGCACTCCTCACCACGGCCACACCCCTCGTCGATATTTCTCCTTTGCTCGGCACTGCCAAACTTCGAGGAATCGATACTCGTGTATCGCAGCACCGAATCAGCCGAACGCGCCTGTCTCTGCGTCGCAGTCTCGACGTGCCACGCCGCGCACATCCGTTTATGAAAAGCGAACGCTTTGCAATGTCATTGCAAATGACAACGACAACGACGAAGACAAAAACAATTTAACTCGATTAAAAATCCCTTTTGTTTTTATAGCAAACGATCAAACATTCCGCACCTATTAACGTTACTTTTCTAAGCAAAAATGACTTTTCACCTTTAACAGTTCTCTATTACTGTTCGTATATATTCCACGTGATTTATTATACCTCATGCTTTTCCCTCCCTTTTTTTACACTTGGATAATCGAGTACTCCCGAGCTCACGATGTCATGTGTTCTAGCTTGAAAAGTTACGAGGTATCTAGGATATCTATCTGGTTCATCGACTTTAGATATTGGAATAGATATATATATATATCTTTGAATAATAGAATACGTGGGAATCATGTATGGAAATTTACATCAACTACATGCTATTGTTTTCTATCTTTTTTTTTTTTTATTGGATATAATCATCGACTCCGTTAAATGGTTAAATTCTTCTTAACAGATTTCAACATTCCTGCTATTTTCCAGCTGTCTTCAATTATAATATGTATACGTGATATATCATTTAATTGATATTAAAACAGAGAACACATGATTGATACGTCTTAGCAACTTGTCTCCAGACAAAATCTTCCCTTGAGTAATCAATGTTTTATACCGGTGAGTATTCTTCGTGTCCGTGTTTATACCACTTGCACTTGTTTACCATTCGTTTTGGCTCTCAAGAGTCATTCGCAAAAGCCTTCTGGAGGTCCCTGGACTATAGCAGGGCAGACTCGGGTCGCGGTTAAGGTCTCGTTGCTTGGTGCCGGATTATTTTGGATGGGCATGTAGGTCATCGACGACGAGAGAACATACGGAATGAAATGCGCTTGTGTTTTCTGTATGTATATGTATGTTGTTAGTCTGTATATGTATGCCTGCTTACCACAACTCGACATAGTGCGTGCAATCGCCCAGTCAGTTCAACTGTATTTACCGGCCAGATTGAAACACAATCGATTTAACGAACATAACGAACCACTCGCCGAGGGCCAAGGGCGAATCTCTTAAAACTCTGATTCACCTGTTTGGCCTGCCCGACTGAAGCTTCGCCTAGGTCAAAACTCAGTCGTCTTCGTGCCGCAAGTACTTCGATGTTTCGAGTCAATCAACGACGATTGATATAAACTGTTTAACAATTCGACCTCGGTTAAGGTGACACGTAGTCCTAGGGTGAGATCCGATTTCTTTCTCGGTCATCTCGTTTTCTTTCTTTTTTTTTTCTGTCTACTTGAATTTATATATGTATATATCTATCTATATACATTTAAGTATTTATATAAATATAAATATACGACACATTGACAAAACTGAAAATGACATTTGATCGAAAAATAAATTTCTGAAGCATGCACAAAATGGCGTATAAAAAAAAATAAAGACATGCAAAATGAAAGAATGTATATGTTTACGATATTATTAAGAACGAGAACAAGAAAATAAATGTATTGTCATTTTCGATGAAAAATAATTTCGATTTTTACGTAAGATAAATTTAAGAACTATAAATATCGAAATAGTATAGCTGGCAAAGAAAGAAAGAAAGACAGTATAGCACATTAGCACTAGTCGTGAAAATTGTTTTCAACAATGTTCAACAAATAAAATATGCTTGTCTATGCAAAATAACATTAGTTGGCAACCGTCCGTAGCGTAATTACTGCACCTGCTGTCTCTGTCATATCTACATGCATACTCGACGAGATAAAATGATAGATATAACACTGTCACTGTTGAATTTCGAGGTATCCAAGCTTTCGAACGTACAAAACAATATGATGTTAATGACCTGAACATGTATTACCTTGAAGAAGATAAAACGTATTATACCTTGACTCATCTTCTCTTATTCTTTACTTTAATATTTCGAACTTTGAATTATGTTACGTAACTATAGGTAATAGTTTATTTAAGATAAATAAATTAGAAAGAATTAAAAATAGAAAAGAACTATTACAACGTAGTTCGATGGTATTAAAAATCGGCAAAGATCGGTAAACATCGATAAGAATCGACAATGACCAAAGATTTCGACATTAAGTATTCTTTCTTCCTTTTTTTTTCTTTTTCCTTTCTTTTTTCTTTTATTTTGTTGGTCTACGCAAGACCGTAATATATTCTTTCAAAGAAACGCGTACGCTCTCGCGCGATGGCGCAAATCGGTTGGCATCACCTTCGAATCTTCTTTAGAATGCAAATCAGTCGAAGGTGAACGTACGAGGACGGCTTCTTTTCAGGCCCCTGTTCTTACGGTTAGTCCGGTAAGTGCCACGAAAATAAACGGAACGATGATAATTGATCGGAGCTACTTTGTATTCATAGGGGAATATCGTAACTCGTCGTCGTCGTCGTAGTCGTCGTCGTAGTCGTCGTCGTGGTGAAACGAGACATTGTATAGGATTCCACATGAAATCGTGTCCCGGACGTTTGTCTATAAACAGCTTACCACCGATAGATCCACCTAGAAAAGTTACAGGATATTGTACGAAAGTATAATTCAACGTTCGAAAATGGAAAAGAAAAAGTAATTCGTGTGTCCTATTATACGATAATATACGATATATCGATTTGAATTTTAGTCGAGAGAGAGAGAGAGAGAGATTAAAGGTTTAAATATAGGATGGAAAAAATAAATAGAAAAAAGAAAATTTTCCAAGAATGAGAAAGATGAAAAAGAGAGCGAAGGAGTAGAGTAAGTAAACGCATGGTGAGAAGAGAAACACGAGTGGAGTCAATATAAAGTCACCCAGAAGGACAAAAATACTACAATCCCTAGAAGCTCTCTTCTCTTTGGTCGTAGGTATATGGGAGAGCTTGGAATAGGCAAGATATCCAACTAGTAACCCACACTTTAGTATTCTCGCGGTGTCGTCCCGTGGTGGTGTTGTCCCGTGGTGTGCTGTACCGCGGTGTGTCGTACGAAGAGACTTCCTCATTCCAGAATCGAGCTATTGTGAAGTTTCCTCCCACCCCAGCTCACCCCTACCTCATCATATGCCCACTTTTTCCCCTTTTACTTCACGAGGCCCAACCGCATTACTCGAACCGATGCTTATACTTACATGGTTCGTTCCTTTCCCGGAAAACCATACCTACTCTCTTCCTAAAGCAATTTTCTTTACTTTCAACGTACTACTACTATTACTCTCTCTCTCTATCCCTTGTTTATTTTATGGCAAAAACCGAGATCTCCATTCTTCTCAATATATATATATATGCGACTTTATACATAGTTTTACCGTAGAAATGAACGTTTAATATTACTTCAAGAGTTTCAAACATTTATCATATTTTATAATTTTTCTTGCTTTTATTTATATATCTAAATGTATACGAATAACTAAATTTAGTTCACGTTTGTTCTCTAATCAATCATTTCTCTGACAAAATATCTTTTGTTCTAGGATCGTAGAACAACTCCTTGGACTATCTCCAGCAATAGCTAGCATTCCTAACGTTTGACGCTGCTTCTAATAGTAAAACATAGTGTACCTGGCAGAGTTTAAGATAGACTACGCCGGAATAACAATATAATGCGAATCTAGCACGCAAAACGAGTGACATCGATGAGTACACACGCTTCTCTTTCCACAAGCACTTTATCTTTTTTTAATCAGTAATCACTATTCATGTCAACTGTAGTCACGATACTCGTAATGGTCACAGAGAGTAACGAGCTCGTGTTAATTACTTTACTACAAATGAATGAAAATCAAGCTCGCATAAAAAACAAATTGACAACATGGTAAAAAAAAATACAATAAAATAAATTCACACATTTGTTAAGTTCCGTTTTGCTGAATAAAATAGATCGTTGGTTTAAGCTCGATGTAACGAGGCTTTGTTCATCCGTGTTGTTTGAAGAGTTTATCGCGAATAAACATATCTCGTGCGTTATCGGAGTTTGTTTGCTTCTCTCGTGGAGAGAAACACAACGAAGAGTTTTGTATTCGGGACTATATAAGTTGAATGAGACATCGGTAATGAGATCTTATGGAAATATCGTGATCCAAATGCTAGGGTTACAAAATGTTTTTTACGGTAGGTATTGAAAGCTTGACATACGAGTCAAATGATAAAACCATAATGTTGCCATAAAGTAACATAATATTACAATTATATAGAACATAGACAAATATTAATGGTAATATCTAAAGTACTAGTTGTACGAGTTTAAAGCTAACATAAGAGTTTTAAATGTCAAAGCCTACTTGCAGCAACAACAGCAATAACAATAACAGTAACATTTTCAACAGCAAAGAAGCTGGCTAAGCAATAGGCAAGTAAAGAAGAAGAAGAAGGTAGGTAGAAATAGGTAGGTAGGTAGGTTGGTAGGTAGATAGGTAAGCTAAGCAAGCAGGTAAGTAACGAAGGCATAGTGAGTGCCATGTTCGATAAATATAAAAAATTCGAGACCTTGTTCGACTGCATCTGGGTCATACCGCGCGTTCGTTCGTAGTCTAACGACGACGACGACGACAACGCAAGACGTTCTAAGTGGAAAATGAGTGGCTGCTCACTTGTGCTCATAAGGTTAAACGAGTGTGGTGCAAGCAGTTCTCAGTGTAACGATGTTAACGATGATCGCAAAGGAGAAGGCATCTCTGAGTGGAAAGACGTTTATTGTTCGGTGACATTGGCAATGTAACGAACGGAGATGCGTCGTAGATTTTTTTCCCTACAACGAATTGAACAAACTTTCAAATACAACTGATGTGAGAACTTGACGCGTAACACGTGTTAACGATATATTTTTCTTTTTTTTTTTATTTCTATTTAAATTGACATTTCCTTGTATAAACCCTTTTATCATAATATATATTGTCAAGAAAATTTAAAGGATCATTTTTACAAAATCTCGATATATATATATATTCACAAATCGGCACACAAATTTTCCAGACATTCCAATATATTCATATAAACGTACAAATGTTCGATAAAAGTGAACAGGATCGGTTTTATCGTCGTTTCGAAAATGAATGAAAAATATCGAATAATTTTGTTTGACATAAAGAACATGTGAAAATTTATTAAACGAATGAAAATAAAGAATCACGTTCACAAAAGTGTGTCAAAAGTCATACGCATGATACTTATTGTCTATCTTTTAATCGTAATCGTGGGCGCACACATGAAAGTCCTTCGACTATATCCATGTCTATGAAACCTAACTTGTACAGGTGAAACGTTCCAAGTAAAGACGAGAGTGATAGCTCATTGTGATGGAAACAATGGACACGCAGTGATCGGAAATTTACAGCTACCTCCTCGTTTATTGCGCATACTATATATTCTATGTTATATACCTGTTCCGATGCTGAAATAGTGAAAATCTTTGACGGTTGTAAAGTAACTCGCGTTCCTTTTCGAATATTCTTTATTGTTTCGATGTTTAAATAAAAGAAAAAGTAGTTCGAGTCGGACGTGAACGATGACAGCCAGCAGACAGAAATCAATGAAATCGTTCATATCATTCACCGATAATAAAATCGTTGAATCGATCGATCATGTTACCAAATAGCTCGAATCAATTTTTATATTTTATTTTCAAAACATTAAATCTCTCTTTAAAATCGTGACATTTTAAATTAACATATATTTAAATATCTGTATTAGTCAAATGCTCTTTCATTTTGTAACTATATAAATTTGATATACAAAGTTATTCATATTTTTAAAATATAAGTTATACTTTTACATTAGTAAATATAGCATAATTAATATGGAACAAGATGGATCAAAAGTTTCAAGGAGATATTAAAAATCCATTACACTTTTCCGAAACCTTTTAGCCTAATTTTGTTTTTCTTTCTTTTTTTCTTTTTTTTTTCAAATTTTACAACTACAACATTGAGAACATTTTTACTAAAGAAACAAAATGAAACAAAAATAGTCTGGGAAAAAGAATAAAATCGCTTAAAACCTTTTAGGGAAACCAAACCTAGAACTTTCATGATATACAATGGATTTTATTTTTTTTTTTTTTTAGAAAAAAAATTGGGTCATATAGAGTAAAGAGTGGATGATACGTCATTTACTATCAAACACAATGAAATATTTTAAAAAGCAAATAGTCGAAAAGCTAGAATTAGGCTAGGATTTTTCACGCAGCCAACCAAATGGTGGGGTGGAGTGGGGGTATTTGGGAAAGGGATGGTTTTCGAGAGGCAAATCTTTGGTTACTTTTGCTGGAATTCCTCGAAGTAGGTCATAGTCCTGTTTCCTCTATTATCGCGTATCTTCGTCACATGCCCCAGTTTCATGCTCGTTTCCATTGGCTCGAGTTAACTTGTATCTCTTTCTATTGAAAGAAATTTGAAATTAAAAAAAAATATCTCATTCCTTAGTCTTTTATCTTATCTTTCTTGATATTATATTAAAACAATAATAACGGTGATGATAACGAAATAATATTATTTAATTCAACTCCATTTTTTCCCCATTTTTCGTTAACTTTCTCATTTACATAGGATTAACATTTGTCGCAATATATTAAATCGAATAAATCGAAACGTTTGAAATCTTGATAATATTAATGTTGAATATATTGAGCAAGGCTTTCCAAACTTCAATGAGTTTATGGGCCAAGACCCACTTTCGAGAACGGTCATTTTTCGCGACCCATTAGAAAGTATAATAACCGTCGAGAGGTTGATTGATAAGCAATTTAAAATTGATTTGATATAGATCTATATAGTGAATTGATAGAACAAAAAACAAACTAAACTAAATAAAACAAAAATAAAAAGAAATAAACGAAATAGAATTAATAATTCTCGTTTGATCTTTTAAAATTGAATCGACTTTGAATTGATTAGTAGTAAGACGATTCTCGATAAATATAACTCTTGTGCAACGAATATTAAAATTATTCTTTATAGATTTTGATTATTTAAAGCGACTGGAGACATTTTGGGTTATCAGTATTTCTTGTCTGAACGTGAAAAAAAAAGAAGAAGAAGAAGAAAAAAAAAGGTGTCTGAATAACAGTATGATTATCTTCTGTAAGTTCTGTTGGCCGGTCAGCCGGCCATGACCGCTCGATTATCGAACCACTCGACCGATCGAAATGTCTCCGTTCTCCGGTAATGACCTTTTTCTCTTTCCTGCTATTCTTTTTCATTCTCTCCGAATGTCTCCGAGTGCACTTGGTAAACGAATAACGAGAGTAAGAGTAATAGAAGAATAAAAGTTCACTTCTTTTGGTATCAACTAATAAATGAAAAATATGATTTATGAAAATATACGATATTAACAATTTACATTCTGCATATTCGTATGAAGTCATACGAGAATTATTTTTCTATTTTATTTTGAATTTTAATTTTCTTTCCTGTCTACAAAAAATCAACATTATGATCACATTTATGAAACATCGCGTGTCAACTTTATTCATATTTGTATGACATTGATGTTTCCAACGAGATCGTATCATTCCTATATACAAACTCATATTACTAACTTTGAAGATACTCAAATAAAAAAATGTTTGTACAATCAATTTTTCATAATGTTTGAAATTTTGACCGAAAGAAATTATTTTTAAAAAAATGTTTCTTTTCCGTCCCCAGAGATTAGAAAAATTCACCTCTTGAGTACGCAATGTGATAAGATGTTAATTTGCCAAAATTGCTCGATATTTTCTTCGATCTGATAAGACATAAATTGAGAAACGATGAAGAAGAAGAAGAAGAAGGGAAGGATGAGGAGGTGGTGATGGAAAAGAAGAGAAGAAGAGTATATCGTCGCCAAAGAGTATGGAGTGGCGCCAAACGACGTGGATGCGATTCGAGTTCTCGGCCGAATAACAAGTAAATCAAGCGTGTAATTGGAATTCAATTCGCACAGTGGCACAGATACAAGGCATTACGATTCCATCAGCAGCAGGCTCGTGCAAGTAAGCTAACAAGTAAGCAAGTAAGCAAGAAAGCAAAGCACGAGTATAAATGCGTCAAGTAAGGGTTCTATAATCTACAAATAAATCGCCTCTTTACGACGATAGCCTTTCGTTCTAACGTATCAAAGAAATTGATAGGCGTAATCTGCCTACGTATATGCATATACGTGTTAACGCGTCAATATGCATACATTTACAACAACAAAGTTAACATTTATATTTTTCTTCTAATTTTTTTTTTTAACACATTATAAATTATATCGTGGATTATTATAGCTTTTTAATAGGATTAAGAGTGACACGTATTATTCAAACGTCAACCAAAAATAAACATTGATTTTTTTTTCTCTTTTTCTTTTAATTTTCATTTTCATTTTATCGTAATTGATTTCAAATTATATCGTGAATTAAAACGGTTGTTTGATTGCAACTACCCTAGTAGCACAAAATATTGAATATATATATATATATATATATATATATATATATATACATGTGTATTTAATATTTATTAATGTATTATATAATAAATATTAAAATATAATATAAAATAATAAAATATAAAATATATATTAAAAAGAGATTCAATGTCTTATTAATATTAAATATATATGTATTCAATATTTTATGCTACTAGGATAGATTGATATCTTAAAAATTGTTAATGTTTCTTGTTTTGATTAATATGTTTTATTAGATAAGATCGTGGATAATTATCACTGCTTAATTAGAACTAGGTTGATATATTAATTTGTAAAGGATAAAAAAAAAACCAAATCTTTGGATGAATAAATATCTAGGAGCAGAGTATTACACATGGTGAAATAAATCGAATCCTTTTTTCGAAGCGGAAAGTGTAGGTATGCGCTAATGAACGTTCCGAACGAATCTCCAGGTGGGCGTAAGAATGCTAGCGCGGATCGTAAATTATAATAAGAAAATAGATAGTACAGGGATTGCTTCTGCATCGCTATTGTAGTTTGTGCCGAGTGAAAAGCCACGAGGAGAGCGTTGTAATCGACTCAAGACGGAATTCAATGTTTCTACCCACGGAAGTGAAGAGAAGAAGTTTTGCTCTACGAAGGATTTTCTGTTGTGCGTGAGAAAATTAAAAGAAGATTAACAGAGAAGGAAAAATTTCAATTAATAATGAAAAACTTAACGATCCATTCTTTCTTTTTTTTTTTTTTGGTTCGAACAAAACAAATCATATTAAATGTTATGATTTGTATCATTTATATTCTACACGCACACAACGCACTTACGTAAAATCAATTATTCATTTATGCAATTGAAAAAATATGAAAACAAACAATGCAATGCTTTTAAAATGGTATCATGTTTCTAAAGAATAAGTTCAATTATTATTTTTTCTACATTTATTCATCTAGTTTTATAAATTAGATATAAAACTGGATATTGAAAATAGAAAAAAGTGAATTAAAAATAAAACTGTCTGTAGATAGTAAAACTACAATTATGATAACCAATGTAAAAAAAATCTCATAAAAGACTAATTGATTTAGAAAAATCATCAAAGATATTGACCATCCTGGATACGAAAAATTTACACAACGTACTAGTAGATTTAATTTGTTAACCAACTTTTTAATAATTTAATTTTTTTTTGTTCTAAAAAGAGAGTGAGAAAGAGAGAAAGAAAAAAAAAGAAGGGTGAAAGAAGAAAAAAGGGGGATGTTAGAGAAGGGTTGGAGAAAAAGAGAAATGGTATCATTGAAAATAGCGGGCAATCCGTTATCACATTGTGGGGCGGAAGGGATAAAAGGGTAAGAGAGGAAAAGAGAAGATATAGCATAGAAGGTTAACAAAATCAATAGCAGTGGGTGGTTGAAGCAGGGCTGGCCACCCCGGCCAGCCGTCCCGGACTTGCTAGGGGGCTAGGTCGGCCACCGACCTTTATCCAGGCCAACTGCATCATCCCCATTTCTACGCATAAATGTGTGTGTGTGTGTGTATGCGCGCGCGCGCAAATTCTGCTATTCTCATGGCCAGTTCTTTTTCACGAGTAAAGTAACTCAAGTAACGACATAACGAACTAAGATAATATAAGAATTTGGTATCACCGGATTGAAGCAAAAAGAAAAAGAAACATTTACGAAGAAGAATTTTGTAAGGCAAATTTGTGTATAATAAAATAAAAAATAAACTTTTTTTTAACAACACAATGCAGGTTTTGTTGAAAATATTATAATACGACGACGGATCATTCGTTGAAATGTAAATAAAAAATATAAATGAAAATAACGAACGTTTTTTCTTTTTTTCCTATTCGTTTTCTTCTAATTTGTTACTTTTATAGAAATGTTGTGGAAAATTTGATCTTCCGGGAAGAAAATTGGAGCTAGCTCAGCGAGAGGCCAAAGTTCCTCTTGTCTTATATATAGATTTGCTAGTTCTACTTGTGGACGAGTTCAAAAGTGATCCACCGAACGATTGCATATGACTTCGGTGTATGAGGAAATATTACGAAGACGATTAAATCCGTATTAAAAATTTATTTCAATAAATGAAAGATTTGTTCACGTGTTAATCAAAAAATCAAAAATATAAAATCAATGTTATTAAAGAAGAATGAGATAGATTTTATAAATATTAATTTATGCGTAATTCGTTTAATGAGAATATTAAAAATGGCTGTATCGTCATTGGATCGATAACAAATTAGTTTGATAATCAAGGGGACAAATAATAATTTGAATATTTTCGAAATAATATATCTTAAAATGAAATAGAGGATAGAACATGAAACTACGAATGAGAACACTTGAAGAGTGTTTCTATTTGCGGAAATTAACGTGTCGCGCATAGTATGACTAGCGTGTTTTGCGATTTAGGCCGAACACTGACGACGTGCAGTCGTCCTTGCAAAGCAATGTCGTCCTGCCAACTGACCGAAACGTTCACGTATACGAGAAACAGAGAGACAGAGAGAGAGAAAAAAATAGAATGAGAAAGACACCACGTGACCTGCTTCTTTCCAGGATCTAGGACAAACTCACAAGGAGAGCACAGCACGCCTTTCCTCGACCTTGCTCTCTCTTTCATTTTAGAAATCGGTCCTCCTGTCGATTTCATTCGTGCTTTCTGATATGATATCATTTGCGATAATTTTTGGTTGTTCTTCTTTTTTTCTTTTTTCTTACGATAAATAAAAACTCATTTTATTCTATATTGTCAAATATTTAACACAAATATAATATATTCTTTGATTAGGTTTTAATCGTAAGAAAAATTAATTTTATTTCAAATATCCATCATTGATATATGAAACTACCCTAGTAGCACAAAATATTGAAAAATATTGAATACATGTGTATTTAATATTAAAAAGAGATATTCAATGTTTTTTTTAATATTAAATACACACGTATTCAATATTTTTCAATATTTTGTGCCACTAGGGTAACAATAAGAATAATTCGATACGTTGAATCTTGCAAAATTTTCGAAGATAATATTTGAATATTATTAGATCAAGGAGAAATCAATCTATCAAATCTATAAACTATTGTAGATACGCGTATTTAAAGATCTAACATTGATATGAATCTAATTGTAATATAGATTCAATTCGTTTAAATCTTACTAAATCTTTCAAAGATAATCTATGAACATTACAATATTTCATCTATGTTCGGTCAAAAGTTATTAACTACATTTTCTTTTTTCTTTACTTCATAAAAATTATCAATAGTTATGTGTGAACAAAATTAAGAAGAAGCATACTTTATTCAAATTTAATTTTTCTCTAAAATTAAAAATTTATTTGACGAGCAATCAATCAGATTACCATTATATATGTTAATGAAATTTGACTGAATATAGACAATAATTCGACAAAATGTAAAAGTAGAACATTTTCTGTCGTTTTAAGAAAATAATTAAACATAAGTGAATATAGTATTCTGGATAATTATCGAAGAAATTGCACACACAGGTTCAATGTACTGAATGTTAGTATCTTCATTGCAAGAGACGATAAGATTCATCATATGCATGTTATGTGGACACGTCGATATCATTAAATAGAACGGAATGACAGAGGTTCTCGTTTCACTCGATAATGGAACGAAATGAAAAGAAATGACAGTGACGATGAAGACAAATGATCTTCGATAGAGTCTATATAATATCTCCTAAAAGTAACGAAGGCAAATAAAGAGAACACGAGTATAACATCTCGACATCATCATTGATGTATCATCGCATGCGCGATGACCTCGTTACAACTAAGATGGCACATTTCGTGTCTACATTGATGAACGCTTTCATCATATATATTTTTTCACATATTTATCTTGCTTACTAAACGAAACAAAATAATATCAAATAAAATACAAAATATCGATATATTCGTTATTTTAATATTTTATTATAATATATTTTTTTTTTGTTTAATATCAAGAAAAAATCCATCTAACGTAATTACATTAGATGCATTATTTGCATACAAGGTGGACTGAAAAATGTTTAGATAAGCTAAAAGTTAAGTCTTGATTCAAAAATTAATTATTCTTTTTATCTTTGCAATTGAACTTTTAATTTTATAAATTAAACTGGTAGTATTTCAATCTAAAGATAATACGAGCCTTAAATAATTACAAAACAAAATTATTTGACTTTTTAAATTTATGTAGAAACTTTTACAAAACTTATATATACATATCTATATAAATGTATAAATAATCTAATCTCATTTAAATGACGAATACAAGTTGTACGATCTGTCAGTCTAAATAACGTATACTTGCTTGGCATGATGCTGCGTTATCGTGACGATAGCGATAAGCATAACAAGGATTACGTGAAAGCTAGAAGAAGCGTGGAAAACCTCGTACTCGTTTTCTTATCGCTTCTAATGCGAGGATACGTGCAGGATTTTATTATTACGTGATAATTCGTGTCTGTTTCTATCTCTATCTGTCTCTTTTTTCTATTTTTTTTTTTTTCTGATTGAATCAAAAATAATTTTATCGTATATCTGACCAAAAAAAAAAAAGAATTAACGATAACAACTTTTGTATTGCCCTTATCTTTCTTTCTTCCTTTCTTCTCGTTCGTTTTGATTACAAAAAATACAGAATCTATTCTATTTTTTTTCTCTTTTTGCATAATTTCAAATGAAAAAATATGTATTTAAGAAAAATAAACTAAAACAACTCACCACATTGCTCGTCCTTGACGAGGAAAGAGCGCACCATCTGTGAAAATAAATACACATTTTGATGTAATATTATTCGTCCTAATATTATTTATATATATACATATACGAATTATTATTATCATATTGGGATGTTTTGAGGATAAATTTTGAGCCTTAACAAAAAAAAATATCATGTGGATACATCACACGCGTTAGAAGTGAAACCTTCGAAAAACTAAGTTTCGAGAGAATGAGACGAATGCAGAATGTCAGGTGTAGGATAATTGTAGGGTTATTTTTTTATAATATTATTATTATAATATTGTTACCATTTTCAAAAATTATTTTACGTTTTATTAACATATAATACATAATATATTACACAGTAGGCAAGTTCTCAATTCGAAGAAATAAGACAAGTTGCTTCTGGTAACTAAAAAATGTATGATAACTAAACACCTCTCTGCATGCAAGAAATGCACAAACACGTTCCGTCAAACTCTTTGAAACTTCCCTAATATTTTCTTTCTGCAAATTTTCACGACATTATTCGGCGTTAATTTTCGGCCGAGAGACACTTGGATCACAATTCACAATATTCAATTGCGAATCATCTGAATAGAAAATAAAAAATAATGTTACAAAAGTGATCTATTAAAATTATGCTTGTCTAGAATGAGTAAAAAGGATAAAGAGAGATATATATTGATTAGAAGGCTCAATCCTATATGTTTGTCTCTTTTTCTCTCATTATTTAGTATAGCAGCCATTTCATAGCTCCGTTTCCTGACCGACCGTGTTTCATTTTTTTTCAGATCACTCCCTATTCTAAAGAAGTTTTCACTTCAAAAAGAACGCTCATTTTCTTTTTAAATAAAAAAAAAAAAATGACCGAGAAACATTGTTTCTATGTTCGGCTCAAAAATTATCAACCCCTATCCATATATGTTTATATACATATACACATATATTATTCTAATATCAGTAATAATAATGTTTCTACATAAGAAAAATGTCGAAATGTGTTTAATTTAAACAAAAAAACAATAAAAAAGAAATGGTGATTGAACGAAAGAACGAACTTGAGAAGAACGTTCATGGTTGCGTTGGTTACGTGTGTGTGTGTGTGTGTGTGTGTGTGTGTGTGTGTGTGTGTATGCGTTTGGTTCTATTCGAAAAATAAAACTGTAGGAGGGTCGAAGGAGTTGTGGGTTTACGAGGAGTAGTGCCGTAAACACGATAAGGCTGACCGTAAAGTTCCAGCGGGTGCAGAAGTCGTTCGCCGACATTTTATTATTTCGATGGCGCGCAACACGAGAGGGAGGCAGAACGGACGTGCAATACAACTTCCGCGATCGACGTTTCAATCAGCAGTCCACGTTCATAGCTGAGAAGCATAGACAAAAAGAGGTAACTCAACTCTACCAATCAATTCGTTCATTTTAAAATGAGAAATTTATATAACGCATAAATACACACACGCGTAATATTCCCCTTCGAGCTAAATAATCAACAAATTTTCTATTGAAACGCATGAAAGATTGATTTATAATTACCTAGAAAATTCATTTCAAAATTTGACGATTCAATTAACGCACGTTTATAATTATATTCATTTAATCGCAATGATTTATAAAGAACATTTCTTTTATCTAACAAAAATTTATTATTATCTCTAAATCCATCATAAAGTTTAATAAATTAATTAATATTTGGTTGGCAATAATTACAAAAAAAAAAAAAAAATAAATAAATAAAAAACAATATTAAATCAACTATAAATTAAATTAAATATAAAGTTTACTCGTATTCGTTTCTTTCGCAACGATTGATACATATAAATAGAATAAACTGTTTTAAACTTGGATAAACAAGAAATATATATTCATGGGTTAAACATACCATATACAAAGATAGATAGAATTTATCTAAATAGAATACAAATAGGAATGTCTATATACATACATAATACATATATATATGTATATATGTAATAAGACACATAGATAATCGAGTCAGTCTTTCTCGAAGCTTTGGCAAATCGAGTGAATCTAAATTCTGGAATCGATAGCCATTTCGAGGTATCTCTTAGAAATCAGTATACGATCGGCGAATCGATCGCGGTATGTTTGCACGATTATGTCCTCGTATTAATGAGTTCCCACGAAGAGAGAGCCTACTAAAAGGAGGAAGATGAGGAGGAGGAGGAGGAGGAGGATACGACTA
>NW_015148971.1:1437173-1452574 GCF_001465965.1 Polistes dominula
AGGAGGAAGAAAAGGAGGAGGAGGAGGAGGGAGAAAGGACTCATGGAACGGTGAGCTCTCCTCCTCACGGAACTCGAAGTCGAGCCGAGCCCTGAAACTACGTGTATAGACTGTTAAAGAAGCAGAAATAAACGTACCGAATGTGTATCGGCAACAAAGATATATTCTAAAAAGAGAGAGAGAGAAAGAAAAAGAGAGACTGGAGGAACACGTGGAAGGCTCCCTATGACTTCCGTTTCTTAACGCGATTTTGTACGATACGAAAATAGACGGTTAAATCAAGAAACAGAGAATGAAAGTCTTTTTCACCAAACGCCAACATTTTCTTTCCAATTTTTTCGTGCTTTGTATTGTTTTACGGTTTATAAGTTAGTTCGCGTTACGTATTAACAAAAGTTTTTTTTTTTTCAAATAAGAAAAGAAGATATTTCTGTCAAAATTGATAATTTATGTTTTTAAGTATATGTAGATAATATTATATATTATATATACAGGATGGATCAAAAGTTTCTAAGTATTATTGCTAAATACATTACTTTTCTTATGTTATATTATTTCAGAATATATTCCTCTGATATTGTGTACACACCTAATTTACATGAGAGTGTAAAAAGTTATTGAAAAAAATGTATTGAGTTTTGAAGTCACTTAGAAACTTTTGGCTTACCCTGTGTACTGTACATAAATTTTTCAGTCTATTGATACCGATAATAACGATGAATCATTTTTTATTTGCTCTACATAAAAATGAATCGAAAGAGCTTTAATTTTGTTCTTTTCTCGGCATTAATTTCTTCTTTTTCGTTTACGTATGTGCATTTATGTGTACTTAAGCGCGAAAGTATGTATCGCATCGTATTTATCCAGACGGCAGACAAACATGCTCTTCAGCATGTACCGAACACCTGTCGCGTTCGTTCATTTCTACAAAGCTCTCTATTATCAAACTCTAATACATTACATGCGCATATCAGAAACGGCTAGTTTAATATTGTTCGTTTCTATTTTTTTTTCTACGAATACATTAATTTATCTTTGTTGATTATTTCATTTTAACATAACTTTATGAATAGAAAATAAGTTCATTTTTTAATGTTTTTTATAATTTAAGAATCTATAAGAATTACATATAATTAATTAATTGATTGTTTGACTGATTAATTCTTTACATAAAATAAAATAATATTCAGCAACTTACAAATTTGCTGGACGTATTAATGGCAGCAGACGTTGCGACGAAGTAACGTGCATAGGCCAATTTTCTCGATTCTTATTATTAATTAAGATCATCGTGATCTAATTATAAGTACAAGGAACTTGATTCTTGATAATTAAATTGTTCGATACGTTATAAGTGATTTTAATTGATCTGTTACGATCTTATAAATACAATCTCGTCGATTCTCTCCTCCGGTATTACCGAGACGCGGAATATTTGAAATAAGACGTTTCGAAGGAAATTGACCAATAAGGAAATAGTCGACGACGTTGGCGGGAAAGTATGATGTAATCGATCTACAGAATACAATTAATATCATTTTCTTATTCCTTTAATTTAAGCTAATCATACTACAACAATAGCTACTATTACTCTTAATTAATTCTAAGTTTAATACAGTCAAAGAAATATAATGGTAAATATAAAGAAAATAAAAATATACGAAAAGAATAACTAAATAAATTTACAAAGTAATAGCATTCGAGTTTACAATACGAATTCGCGCGATAATTTGTACGTAAACGATTAACCAATGAGGGGACAGTAAATTGGCGGCGCCACCAAACAAACGTTAGTTAGAGGCGCTACATCATAGAGGACTAGAAATATGGCCGCCATTTTGCTCGAAAGAGAGAGTACAATGTAAGAGTGGGAGGGCAGTATATATGTACATAATAAATAAAGAAGTGTAGAAGAAAAAGAGGGAGATTAAAAAATGGCGGTAATGATAGACCATCAGTCGTACCCCGTGTTGGTGTGTGTAATCGCTTGGGACTCTAGAAACTCTAGACAGCGCGACGACGACGGCAATGATGAAAAGAATGAACGAGGACGATGGCAAGGACGAAGGTGAGAAGCAAGGACGTAAAGATAACGGAGAGATTGTCGATATTGAAGGAGGGAATAGAAAAAGTCGATATAGATACAGAATTGGAATTAGAAGAATCTGACGAAGGTGACGGGAAAAAAAAGAAATAGGAAAAAGGCTGGAAAGGGGAGGTGAAGGAGGAGGTAGTGGTATTAGCAGTAGCAATAGCAGTAGTATTAATAGTAGTAGTTGTAGTAGTAATAGTAGAGTAGGAGGAGAAGGAAGAAAGAATGCCGCTTGAGCTCAGGGCCAGAAGGATCTCGCGGCAAAAAGTATGCGAGAAGGTAAAGAGCTCCGAGAGGGTGGCAAAGAGCTCCGAGAGGGCGGCGACGATACTGTCGCCGGCGACCTTGCCGTCGCCGCAGCACTCGTATGACATTTGGACGCGCGGAGGACGACGACGCGACACGGAGATGTTAAGCATGCGCACTTTCTCGCGAACAAGCCGGTAGTCCGGCGACCGTGCACAGACTTGACGGCTTTTCGCTTTCGACTGAAATCGAACGTCGACTTGCTGTCAGCCTGCCCTGACCTGCCTCCCTTCTCTCTCTCTCTCTCTTTCTTTCTCTTCCCTCCCTCTCCTCCTCGTGCCAAACCACCCACCCACTTTTCTGCAATCCCCCCTTTACCCCTCTTGCGCGCACGCGTGTCCCTTCTATTAGTACAACGTATTTACATGCGACATTATCTAACTCCTTATACCTAGATAAAGCTTGTCTTGAAATAGAAGAAATCAAATCCATTATGTGATAACATACTATACGTTCATTGAGAAAAAGTTATTGCCATTGAAGTCAATATACTCAATGTCATGATCACCTGTCGATTGATATTTGGATGAAATGTATTAATATGTGTATGTATGTATATGATATAAAACAAGGCTATATTATTCTTGGTAAATTTATAGAATAATCGATCATATGTTTGTTTCATTAATATATCGATATATGAAAGAATTCTAAGTATTTAAAAAGTATGTAGATAGATACATACTATAGATATAGTATATTATGATATATATATATTTCCATGATGAACTACGAAAGTTGTATAAATTATAAATTAAGGTTTTAAATCTTTCTAAAAATAAATAATAAAACCATTTAAATGTATATACAAATATTTTTAACTAATATTTTTTACACATTCATTTCTTAGATCTTACAATTAGATAGATAATATAGAATCCTTTATTTACATCTATATTTTTTATAGTTATTATATTATTTTTTTATTTTATAAATACTAAATTACAAGATAAGACTTACAATTTAAATTTTATTATTAGAATGAAACTTTTTTATACTTTTTTTATTATTCTCCTTTTTATGGATTTGAGCAACTTTAACGATATTTTCTAACATCTCTAAAACCTCCCTAGAGTCAATAGCACATAATGTTCCGATACAGTCAGTCATATAAATACTTCTCATGCTCATCATTACTTAATTTTAGCTATCGAAGGGGAACTAGTTTTTCAACGAGGTAAGATTATTGACAATTAGTATTAAACTTATATTTACATACATGATACTTTTTCTTTGTATTTTTCTTGTTGCAAAAGAATGATCGCAGAGTGTATATGATATTTTGTATGCAGAGGTACGTCTAGCAGTTATTTCTTCTCTTCATTCAAATTATACTTTGTCTTTAATTTATCTATTTCTTCCATCTTCTTATCAACATCTACTCGTTTGAATGCCTTATTACTTTGATAATAGAGGACCACTAGGTAGCGGTTACATACATTGAAACCACTGAGATGATCGCATGCATTTTTAGCATCAAAGATATCTTCATAAACGACAAATGCTGTTCCTCTAGTTTCAGCTGTATTACCACTATTTTCAAATAAAAGAAATAAATAATGTTTTCTAATTGTTACAAGAGCTGAAAATTTCACTTAAAAGTTTAAACAGATACTTACACTCTTATTTGTCTAATTGCTCCATATTTACCAAAAATATCGTACATTTCTTCAGCTGTGATCTTGTAAGGTAAATTTCTAATATATAAAACTCGATTTACTTCAGGTGGGAGCCTCACCTGTAAAATAGAATTAATAGTTTTAAGAGCTATGTACAAGTACATTTATAGGTTAAGTTATACTTTTTTAAATAAATATGCATTTTAAATAAATTAATTGTTTTATTTTGTTAATTTATATTTTAAAACTTACGTTAGCTCGTCGTTGCAACATAGCCATAGTCATTTTGACGAAATAAAATTATTTCTTCCTTAAAAAGAATAAACAAATACGTTTGACAATAATGTCGGCTACAACCACGGAGGTTAAGTAAGCTACAACACTGGATCGTAATGCTAGTGACAGTCTGACCAACATTACTTTTCTAAAAACGATTTATAAAATATTTGAAACTATTATTTTGATATAATTTTTTTTCTTCTCTAGTTAAATTTTTTATTTAATTTTTTTTAAATATAATTTATAAGAATATAATATACAAAAGGTATAGTACACATAATTAATGTTAACCTAAAAAAAAATTAAGGCTTATACAATGAAGTGTACTAAATCAATAAACAGGTAATTTTTCTAATTATTGAAGTTTTTTTTAGATTATAATTCTATGTTTTTTATATTTATTTATATATATATATATTTATGCATACATATAAATTTGGAGGTTAAAATATAAAGGAGATGGATTATATTTGTGTCATTGATTTTATTTGCAATGATAACATGAAACAGGAAGTACATTAATTTAATAAATATTTATATAAAACTTTGTTTTCATCAGAGCTGAGAACTAAAATATTATTTAAAAATAAATTACAATTGCATACATCATGACCACGAAAAAGATATCTCTTTTTCCATATGGATTGGATATTTCTAAAATCTCTGTATCAATAAATTTTATTGTAAAATATAATAACTGAGTATCTAACAATTTTTAATAGATTGAAGTGTATATGTTGCATGGTTAAGATTTTATTTAAAAAAACATTTGATATCAAAATGTTATTTTTCTAGTTTATAAATTTATCTTTCGATTGATTCTATATAATTTTTATTATTTCGAACTTTTCGAAGAAATTTTATTTAGATAGTTTTAATTGTTTTGAATAAGTCAAGCTATGAATATGAGTTAAAAGTCTAATAGGAAGATTTGATAATTTAGATTATTATAGGCATTTCTATAATGAAGTATTTTTTTATTTTTTTTTAGCATTGAATAAGTATACACGTACATATTGGAATTGCTAATGGAATGAAAAGATGGCACAGCAAATCTATGTTTCTATGTAACTATACTTGCCATAACATTTGCCCAAAAATAAAATTAGATTTTATTAAAAGCGGCAATATCAACGCTCTGGACTAAATCTTCAATTTCTTGTATTTGTTCAGTTAACCAATCAACTGACACTTTTTCGTCCTCAACAACACAAGAAATTTGAAGTTTATGAATACCGAAAGCAAGTGGTACAAGCTTAGCTGTGAAAATAAAACCGCAGATATCTCGTTAATGTACAATGATATATAAATAATTTTAAAAAGAAATATTTTGAAATCATGTAAAATTGTAATTAAATAACTCATCGCACTTACCTGCGCCCCATAGTAATCCATCTGTCTCAATTTTGCGTACTTTAGATTCCATATCTTTCATATCAGTCTCATCATCCCACGGCTTAACATCAAATATGATATTTGATTTTGCAATTAATGCCGGTTCTATTTATAAAAAGTACATTAGACAATTATTAAATAATTAAACTTAAAAAAAGATGAATGATTTAACTCACTTTTGGCCTTTTTAGCAGCATATGCAGCAAGACGCTCTTCTCTAATTTTAGCTGCTTCTGCATCTTCACCCTAATAATTTAGAAATTGATGGGATTGGTGATTATAATTTATATGGTGAAATAATTGCGTTAATAAATTACCACAATTTGTATTAAAATTTGTGTCAAGAATGGTAAGAAATGGTTGATTTTATATGGTTGATATTAGTGTCTTGGGAATATCTGGTGTATACTGATTAGTAAAAATACGCGATATATATATATATAAATATATATAAATATATATTTTTTTGTTTTTGTTTTTAAAGATACTGAAAATTAAAATTAAAGAAGCATTCCATGTTTTTTTGTGGCTTAAAGAATGTGCTGTGAGTAAAGTGTTAGTATTTCTATTAGTAAATAATATCGAACATATATATATATATATGTATGTATATATAATTATTATATGTAACAAACTTATGAATGATTTTATTTCCATCTGCTAACTTGCCTCTGAATCTGAACCAAATAGATCAAGATCTTCGTCATCTTCTTCTTTGGGTGATGGCTTTTCTATCATCGCACTGGGTTTAGCAGGACAAATTTGTAAAGGTGGAAGTGATGGTTTTTCTTCTTCAAGAATATTTACGCGTTTTTCCAGTTTTTCAATAATGTGTCTCAATTCTTGAACGACTATACATAAATTTTGTTGAAATAATATGAAGTATTGTTTAAGCGTTCTATTTATATTATAGATTATAACATTCATTAAATCTAACTCATAACTATTTTTTATATCTCATTTTATAATATATAATATTTATCAAATATAATAAATTAATTTAGAGAGAATACAAATGTAAAAATGCAGTTTGTTCTTACCATTTCGTAAATCCTGATTGTCTTTCTCGAGAGTAGCTATGCGTGATACAACATCTTGATTGGAATTTTCGGCAAATGCACTAATGTCATCCATCTGCAAATTTATTTAGAAATTGACTGTGGAGCTGATTTCTTTTTTTGTAACATTAAGATATTTATAACTATATTAAGAACAATTTTTAAATATAATATTTCTTATCAAATATCTTATTAAAATATATAAATTTTATTCAAATTGAAATAACGTATTATAAAATTGATTTCAAAGTCTTTAATATATCTTAATAACGTGTGTAAAGAAAAAATGTAACTAATAAAGCATCGATATAAGAAACATTTTCTAATGAAACTAAATGAGCTTGTATGTGTGTATGTGTCATCTGCTTAAGCTGGCTAGGCATTAAATAAAAATTATACTAAATGCATTTAATTAATAAATACATGTTACAATTATAAGCGGTAACGAAAATGCATTATTTTAATAAACATAAAAACTTGTTACTATGATAAATGAGTGCTGTACTCACACATTGTAAAGATTTTTTAATATGTTGACGTGCCTTGGCAACTTCATTGGCCAAACTTCCACCAGCGGATAGGATTGAACAATTTGATTGATGGCTTCCCTATATCCACCGATATTGAAGGTTAATTTACACCAGGTTGATTAAAGCAAACCAATCTCTATATCATATCTCCATTGATATATTTTATAATGAATAAAAAATATATTTGATTTATTAAAGAATGTAACAATGCAATTTTATTTTTGATCAAGTGGAGATAGACATTATAAATATCACAACAAAAAGCATTACAAATAATTTTCATGCACAAGTACCAGCAAGCATTAAAAATAGTTATATTGTGTTAAATCCCACATAGATATTCATCAGCAGAAAATCTTGAATACTTATTAAATTCAATTTGTTTATAATAATTATCAGTTTAATACTTAAATATCATTTTTATCATCAATACTTTTTACATGCAAATATAGGTAAATTTTTTAATGCAATCATGCTTTTTTAAAAATAAATATAAGCCAATACGAATAAAAATTATAAATAAATAAATAAAACTAATAATGAGATACGTCAGATAAGTCATCTAAAATAAATTTCAAAAGCAAAAAGAAAGATCAATTCCTTATAAGAGTAGATAAATGCATATTTTTATTAGATTTTTATTTTAAACAGATAAGTTAGTATATATGACGATATAAATTTGCTTTAAAAAATAAAAAATTTTAATAAGCATAATAAAATAATATATTAACTAAAATGACTAACCTAAAAATGTGATAGCGCTAAATAAAAATAAAGAGTGCCATTTATACACATATAACACTAATTGTCTAACGCAATAAAGTTAATACCTTATTAGGCAATTGTTCTTTTTGCTCTTTAATATTATCTTTGCCTTTTCCTCTATTTCTATGTCTTGTATCAGCCTTGTTTTTTTTTTCTTTAACTTCTTTGGAAGTACACTTTGTATTAACTGTATCATTACAAATATTAATATCTTCCTTTTTAACGTCTATCACATCACATTTTTCTATGATATTCAAGTCGTCCATTTTTAACACGTTACACTCATTTTCTTTTTTAAGATTTTTGGAATTTTTAATTTGGCATTTATACTGTTTTAAAACATCAGTGGATACATTATTATCTGAGTGCAATGATTTGTTGTCTTTAGATTCCTCAGATTTTTCAGTTTTTAATTTCATGGAAGCGTTTATATTAATTAGATCTTCATGCTTGTTAATTACAGAGTTATCAGTGTTAAGGGCATAACTTCTTATAATCTTGTTGGACATCACCTTAAAACATGTTTGACTTTGTGCAAATACAAGATAAGGTTTTACTAAGAGAACAAAAAGCGTTAAAAAATGGACTATGTATTAATATTGTGTGTATGTAAATTGTGTAATATGGAATCTATATATAGTATGGAATGTTTTCATAAAATAATGTTTAAAAAAGATTTTCAAATATAATTAGAATACAACTGTTCGGTTTAATAAGTTGTATTCTCTGAGGAAATATTTTATCGTGAAAATACCTATGCTGATCTGCATCATAGCTTAAAGTACAATTACATAAAATTAGTTTGCAATTAACAAATTTTTCCAAAACCATGAAAACTCAGGAAGTCACACACGAATAAGCATTAAAAGGATTTTGTTATTACCCATCACCAGATATTCCCTCAAATATGTGTTAAGGATGTTAGTGGTTAATTACACGACATACTCCAAACCCATGAATATAGAATTGTAAGTGAAGGAAAAAATTATGCAGATTAGCTGTGGATGCTGGGAGCAATGATAAAAAATATATGTCTAATAGTTTTATATTTATACATTTTATCATGATACACACTGAGGATAAGATATTTATTGAAATTATGAATTAAAGGGAATTTGTACATGACACATTTAGTATGTATTGCAATAGTTCATCTCATTTAAAGATCTATTGCTGGTTTTTTTAATTTCATATATATATATATATATATGAAATTATATATATATATCAACAAATCAGATGGAAACAATGATTTCTTACCTTGGCCATTCGTTCAAAATATAGCCGCTCTGCTTTATCATAGGATGGTTTCTCAAACCATACCTTTTCATGTGTAAGAGCTGTTGCTGTTGCCATATTTACTGTTGTTATATTTGATGCTAAAGTATAAGAAGTTCTGTAACAAAATATTTATTCAAATGATTTATGAAATTGTATCATCACAGACTAATAAGAATTTATATTTAAAATTATGAAAGTTGTTCTTAAAAAATGAAACAATATGCTTAGATAATAAATAATAATTTCAAATCAGTTACATTTATTATATAAGAGTACAAAAATATCAACTAATTCTATGATTATATATATACATACTTTAAAATTCTTTATGTCGTAATTATGTGACATAACAACAAGAACCTTCAATTTATATAACACTAAGTCTCGTTAACAACTATCATCGTCACTAAAGTAAAGACTTTTAGAAGTACTCGTATTTACATTTATTGTCTTGCTGCAAGACAACTTTAATTGATATCGACGTTTATTTGTTTTCAAGATTTGATCAGAAGATTTAGTCATTATATTATTAAGTATATCATAAATTTGTTCCTCCTGATCCTTTGGACAAACACATGGGAATACTTCAACAGGATCAAAGTATTTTATAAATGCCTTAAGCTCGTTATATGAAGAGTGCATGGAATAACATACATTAAATGTTTTTCTTCTGCGTTCATCCCATTCAGCTATCTTAGATATATCTTTTCCTTGCCATTTTAATACAGATGGCACAATAATTAATATGTTTTCTTTACAAACATCGTAACGACATTTTAATGATCTATCTGATTTTTTTGTGCATGCATGTATAGGAGTACTGTTAAAATCATTTGTAATATGCGGAGCTAATTCAGCAATACTACGATAAGTATCATAGACATGATCTTTAACGTGAATTTGCATATTTAAAGATTTAGATAATTCCATGAAAAGAAACTCTGAACCATAACAGGCAGAACATTCTAGCATAACAACATTTCTTGGGTCTTGATCGAGCCATTCCTTAACCACTTCATATATTTTCGCTATACTTTCTTTACGAGATGGCAAATAGGAGAAGTCGGGATTTAAAAAAGTTGTATCTAAATAAATTTTATCAAATTTCTTTGGAAGTAATCTACTACCTTGTTTTACGTGTAAAGATCTTAATTTTGATAAATCATCCGGATGAATTCTAAAGTCTCCGGTATAAAGTATTAATTTATCTTGTTTTTCAAAAAGAAACATAAGAGAGCCTGGACAATGTCCGGCTGAAACACTTAATACTATGACAACGTGATTATTACCCTGTTGGTCATCGTATTCTATAACAACTTGAGTGTCTATATTAATTTCTTTTATATTGCAATTATCATTTAAGCTAAATTTATTTTGCAAAATTAATTTGCTAATTGGACTACAATAAAGATATTTATTACATTTCGTTAAGTATTCAAAAAATGAATGATTTAAACCATTCATATGATCAACATGACAATGACTAAGAAAAAATACAGAAGAATCAAGATTTTTTCCATTAAATGAATCCACTGAAATAGCTGGTAATTCCTCGATAAGCCCAAGAAAAGTTGACATTGTGCCATTTGGAATATACCTGTAATATAGAAACGAAGTGGCAACTACATCGTAACCTCTTATAATTTATAAACCATGAAAAATGCAATATATAAATATAAACAAAACTATTCTAATAAAAGATAGAAATTTAATTAATATTGAAGAAAACATTCACCTTTGTTTTTTTAATTTTATATAAATTTAATAAAATGCAAATTATAAATTTTTTAAGTACTGCTATACTTTAATATATAACTGTCTAATTTACATCATATTTTAATATATGCAAATATGCACATATATGTATATATATATTTATGTTTCGTAGTTTAAAATAATATTATAATATACAAATAAAATTATAAAATTATACTAAATAAGCAATTAGCACATGTTCAAAAAATGGAGTAATATCTTTATTAAACGAAATTAACCATATGTGGTATCGATCGTTTCATTCGTTCTTATATATATATATATATATGTATTATGCATATCAACTAAAATCCAAAAAAACTGAGGATCATATGTAAATATATTACAAATTTTTGTAGTAATTACCGTAAAAATCGTTTGGTACACGTGGCACAAGTAATTTCACTAATTTAATAAAATAATCGTCTTCTTGCCAATTTCAATGCGCACCAGACATAACGTAAGAATCGAATGGAAGGACAGTAAAGTTAGGTGCAGTGATCCCAGAGACTTTAGTTCGTCTGATTGACACAGGGGCGTAAAATTATCATATACACTAGGGATCCTATAGGAGGGATGCGCCATGTACATTGCTGGGGGACCGGAACTCGATTTTGCGCGCGAATGATTCAAACATTGAAATAATTATGAAATAATGAATTGCATCAAATACAGAAAAAAAATGAACTATATTTAATGATAATTAAAAATTTATATTAAAATAGAATAGGTTACACGAAAAAATTATTATAAATTCAAGCGGTCCCCCAAAATTTTCAGCCAATGACACATGAGCTGAATATGAATGGCGCATCCCTCCTACAGGATCCCTAGTACACACCAGAAAATTATCGTACGCACAGGAATAATTTTGAATTTGATTAAATTAGAAAATTTTGGATTATATTTTCAAAATCTGAAAATCTGAAAAAATTGTCCAAGTTCCAACTTTTTTTTTTTACAGTTGGTAGAATTTAGTCGGCGATTGGATAAGTCCACCGAAAGGCCACCAAATCATAAAAAAAAGTTGAACCCCTTTACCTTTCTAACTTACCCGTTTGCAAAATTTGATGAGTAAAAAAAAAAATTATCGTACAGGCTGAATTTTGGATCGTACAAGGCTTTAAATTATGTGACACGTACGATAATTATCGTACGAATGGGATCACTGGTTAGGTGACATGAAATGAGATAGAAAAATTCGTGGTACATACGCAAGTAGTTGTGCGCAGCCGGTAAAATATGAAACTGAATTATGAGATTATTTTAAACACACATATAAAAAATGGGATACAACTATAGTATAAATGTATTATATATATTTTCATAAAATCAATTATCAACAAATAAAATAGAAGACTTAGATTAAATTTTTAATAATACACGAAAATAAAAATCCACTTAAAATACTCTTAGAGTTCTGATGTTGGTTTGACTGATAGGCGAGTTTATCATTGGTTAAAGTAAGCTAGCATAAAAAGATCGCAAAAACATTTAAAAAGTCATATAAACAACTTTCTAATTAATGTTTTGTTTTAGAGAACAACGGCTCAGTCTATAAGTAAATTTCGAAGAGGAAGGTACTCCGAAAATATATACCGTACTTTTAAATAATAATCGATACTTCTATCGATTAATTAACAATTATTATAATATTCTTATACACTTTACTTATATTACAGCATTATTTAGCACTCGAAGTCATCACTGCACATGAACAATAAATTAATTACGTTAGAATGAATAAAATAATAAAATCTGAACGTTATAATATTTAATTTTCTTTATTAGAATTATTATTACCGTTGCACACATGCTCGAAATAAAACAAAGTCATATAAACAACTTTCTAACTAATGTTTTGTTTTAGAGAATAATGACTCAGTCTGAAGGGAAATTTCGAGGAAGATGGACCACCTAACATATACACAGTGCTTTTAAACTTTAATACGAATTCTTTTCGATTATTTAACACTTATTTCATTATTCTAATACACTTTATTTATTTTTCAGATTATTTCAACGCATATTCATTGGTTTAAACGTTACATACACATTAACGTACTTTGAATTGAAAATAATTTTAATATGAATTTATTTGTTCAGTTTATCAGATGACTGTATTTAACTTGATTGCGTTCCTGGATCGGAAAGTAACACAAAACGTTCTAATTACTTACATCGCAAATAAAATTGTATTAATTGTAGGAAAACTGGTATTTAGTCATTCAGTTATATAAATATATATATATAAGAGTGCGAGTGTATGGCGTACATGGAAGTGGTTGATGAAAGATTTGTAGCGATATGGATACGAGTGCATGTGACAAGAAAGAAAAGCGTACGATATCGGCTGACACCATCGTTTGTAAACACTCCGAAATCTCTCGAATGTTCCCGAGCCGGAAATCGGGAAGAAGTCTTTTGTTTGACCGATTGGGAATAGTCTGGAGATTTCTAGAATGATTAACGGAAGTGATCGGGACCATTGGTGGGGTGAATGCATATATAAACGCGGTGAAGAGGGCAGTCCTCGGCCCTTCTTGATTCGGTGTGACGAGTGAGTGTTAAACGAGTGTAGTTACGGTTACTTATTTTTCTTTCGGTCTTTAAGTCTTTGTTATATTATAATAAACATTTCTTTTATTCAATAAAAGCTTCTATATATATGTCTGTCTGTCTGAAACCACGCCACCCACTCACCAAACCACCCCCACATAATATTCATTAAAATTTCTGTTTCAGAAGCGGTTTAATGGGTAGCGGGTAAATTTTTTGTTCATAAAGGGTGGTACCATTTACGAATAAAGAATTTACTTCAGGGATGCGACCTTGCCCACGCGAGCCATGATTCTACTTCTTACTCCCAAGGATAGAATCATGTTCATTTAACTTTTAAACTGGAACTATCGTCTCTTTTATTTTTCTTTTTTTATTTTTTGGCTTTTTGATATGCATAGTTAGATATGCATTTAGCATGGGAAACTGAAGCTATATTGTAAGGGAAGGCATCTTCCGCTAATTGTTAGACGGACCCAAGGATTCTTTTCCGTAAGTTCGCTGTTAGTATATGGTGTTGGATTGAACATTTAGTGTAGGTTTCTCCTAAATTTAGAGTCAGTGGACTATTCCAACCGGTGGGAAACCACTTAAAAAAAAAATCGTGAAAAGTTCCGCTTTAAAAGTTACACCCATCCCCCCTTTTTTCCTATCCCTTTTATTGTTTAACTCTTTTTTATCCCTTTGTTTTCTGTTGCAGATTGGACTATGGTAAGGAAACGACCACAGGTGGACCAAAGGAGGACCATAAAGAAACCAGAAGTGGACTTGGTAATGTAGGATAGTATAAAATAATTATTTGTATAAATAAAATGAAAATTTGTATCTTTATATAATTCTTTTTGTAGCATTGCACATGTGTGATCATTATTTTTAATGTATTTTCTTTATTTATAGGTTCCATGGAACAATTCATAATTGTATACTCTTTTTAATTATTATACTTTATTTTATGGAGATTGAAAATTATGTATGTAAATGTATATATAGATTGTATTTCTATAAGTTGAAGTTATTCTAGGGTGTGTTAGTTTTAAGTATCATCGATGATTCTATTGAATTTCTTTTCAGATTACACTCATTGTTTATCATTTTGTATTTTTTAGTATTGTAATTTGTCTCTGGTATTTTCGGTAATAATTTTAACGATTTGTCGGATGGTACTCTTATGGTGGGGCCTAAGAGTTAGATTCATTCCTTTGAATTGTATTCGGATGTGAGCATCTTTTGGATGCACATCCCTCTTGGGTCTTCAGAAGCGGTTACCTCCTCGTGGTTAGACCCGGGCAATGGTATTTTACTTTCCATGTAATGTTTAACATATTTTTTATATTTTACATTCCATTGCAAGTAAAATCCAGCCAAAGACCGCTTATCATTAATATTCTAATAATAATTGGTTTCTTTCATTTTCCTAATTAATATCATATTCACATTCCTCTCATTGTTTTCCCTTATAATATTCACTTTCATATTATATTTCATATAATAATACTCGATTTATTTTATAGTAACTTTAATCATGTACATTCTTTCAGTCAATTTTTTGACGTGTAGTGCGGTCGGTTTAAAACACGTCTCGGTCGCGATCGCGTTCGCGTTCGCGTTTGTAATAAAAAATTTTATTATAGTTTTTTATTTTCGTTACCGTCTACTGGTCAACGTCATCTTAAGGGTAGGAAACCCATCGGGCATTCATCACTGAAGACTACAAGTAAGTATAAATTTTCTATCAAACATTTTGATGATAATTTTAATGTGT
>NW_015148971.1:1455669-1465934 GCF_001465965.1 Polistes dominula
TGTCTTACATGCATTGCTTCGTACTTAGTTTATTTAATCGCGATTAATTTCGATATTATAAATAATGAGCAAGAAGACAAACCCCTTTCGCGAACGGATAGACTCTGGCAATTAAGTGGCGGCTGTAAAAAGCCCAGTTCTTTAATTAGAACAGCCAACTTAATCAAAGGATTCGTCCGAGGTTTTTTAATTATTTTCAATTTTTAATATCTTTTTTTTGAAAGTCTTAAAGACTTGTAGAGTCATAGCCCGCTTAGATTTATTTGAGAATATTTTATTGTATTAATCAATTTTTAGATTAGGATTTTCAGTAACTAATATACTAATGCCCCCTTTTCTCCCCCCTATGCACGCTTCGTTCTCATCTATGCGTGTTACCCAGGTGTTACACGTATGGGTGAGAAAAAGATTGCATAGGTTATAGTTTTTAAGTTTTCCTTTGGCGGCTGTCATTGTGCTAGTGATTGCACGGTGTACAGTGCACCTGTGTGTGCGTAGTAGGTGGTGCATTGTACATCGTTCGGGATACGTGTAATACCGCTTATTTTTGAAAAAGTTATTAAAATAAAAATAACTTGTAGAGTCACGCGTACGATACGAATTTTTTTTTTTTTAATAATCGTTTTGCATAGTAGAGTCACCCACATTTATTTGTGGAAATATACACGTATATAACTAGTATGCACATATACTAGTGTATACTTGTATTTTTGCAGTAGTTTTATTTGCAATAATCACTAGCCTTGACAGACGATTACAGCAACTGGTACGTAACCTTTTTAAAATTTAAGTTTAGAAATACGCGGTTGAACTAGGGTGACGGAGGTGCCCCGGGGCATGCTCTCTAGTGTAGGCTTTTGCACCCTGGTGGWRTGTGTGAGAACCGTGGAGTGARTGGGTGGGTATGCATGTGTTTTTTACTGAGTGAATGTTAAACTTTAATTTTAAGTAGGTAGGACCCCGGAAAAGCACATGGTACACTTGCACTTTAATAGTACAAGTCCCATCTTCGGGTTTTTTTATTTAGAATTGTCACAAAATTTTATCTTTTTATTCTATCATGCTTAACTCGTAAATTTATTTTGTGACAATTCTATCATTTTTAATGTGTATCATGATTCAAAGGTATTTGCAACCATTTGAAAGATTTATTTTTACTTCGATTCTATCTCGAACGAGATATAATCGAAATTACATTCGCAAAATCTTTGATGAATTTGATACTTAGTTTTAAGTATAACAGGTTTAACACTTTGCACTATCGCGATTTAGTCTTTGAAATGTTTGATATAATTCAGTTTAAATTAAATACTAATAATATATTGCAAAAAAATGCATTGCATTTTTAGTATTATATCTTATGGTGGGGCCTAAGAGTTAGATTGATTCCTTTAAATTATATTCGGATGTGAGCATCTTTATGATGCACATCCCTCTTGGGTCTTCAGAAGCGGTTACCTCCTCGTGGTTAGACCCGGGCAATGGATATTACTTTCCGTGTAATGTTTAACATATTTTTATATGTTTTACATTCCATGGCAAGTGAAATCTAGCTAAAGACCGCTTAACATTATTTTTTTACGTGCAGTGACGTCGGTTTTACGGTCACGATAAAAAACTAAATTAACTTCTAGCAAGGCAATAATTGCATTATAATTTGTTCGTGTAAAGTTATATTTTTATTTTAAAAAAGTCTCAGAAACTGTTCTCGCAATAGAATCAGTGTATCAGTGAAGACCAAGGAAGACAAAATTTTTCGCGATTAAAATAATGTGTGAAACTTTTGTATTTGCAATAACTGTTTGCAAAGAAGTCTTCTAATTAGTTTTAGAGTCAGTGATAGATCGTAAATTATGATAAAAATCAAACGCATTTACTTTCATTTTATTTTGATTCAAGATCATTTTACGGATAAATAAATTAAGCGTTTCATTCAGATATAAATATTTTTTTTAAATGTATTTACATAAAAATGACTTCTAATAGAGTAAAAGGTGACTGGTGAAAATTACTGATACAATCTATACATATGTTAGTTTTTTTTTCGCTATAATCTTATCTACTTATGTACTCTTTTTTTGTTATCTTATCTAAAAAGTTTTAAAAAATTAATTTAAATATATTTTAGTTTTCGATTACGATTACAAATTAGCTTAATTTCTTTTTCTTTTTTTCTTTGGACAATAAAGTTGCGTAACATTTCATAATAATTACAAATAATTTAAAAGCAATGTATAGACTAAGCACGGTAATTATAAACAATGTAACAGATAAAAAAGCGATAACATCAGTATCGTATCGTTGATACCATGGTTCATCTACGATGCTAGAACGAAGATGACTTGCTCCTTTATGACGGATAACATACTCAATCCACCAAATGACATTATCCATTGTGTCAAATGGTTTATCTTCTATAAGATTTTTGAGTTTCAACATGTTTTCTTTGTAACTAAAAAAAGCAAATTATTACAGTATATATTTTGTTTTTTACTATGACTGAAGTTTCTAGTTAATTGATATTATCTTTAAAAAAATTATGATCATTAAAACTTTACCTTTTGTTATGTAAGACCTCCATAATTGCTTCGTTTAAAACTTCTTTCGTCATTTGTAAAATTTCGACGCTCTTGCACACCCCTAAACTTACCATTTTTAAGACAAGCATATCTTGATCGGCTAATACTGGTATTCCAACGAGGGGTATACCAAAGTGTATAGCTTCTTCTGTACTTTGAAGTCCACCTTGATAAACGAAAAGCTTCAAATTTGGATGTGCTGCATTTTCATATTATAATACATGAAATATAAAAATATGTTTATTATTAGTTACAAAATATATAAGCTTATAAACATTGAAAATAATAAAGAAATATAAATATTCCCAGATACATTACCCAGGATTTTTTGTTGTGGAAACCAATTTGCAGTGTATAAATTATCTAATCTTTTTGAACAATTTCCATTGAATTTCCATACAACATTTGTCGGTAAATTTGAAAAAACATGACAAAATGTATCTACTATTTTTTTCGTAAATTTTGATGGATTTACGTTTGTTCCAAGGCTAACGTAAATGAAACCATTAACTGCATTGTCTATGAAATCTTTCAATTCCTACAAAGAAATAATCAATACTACATTTGATTTCTAAGTTTTACGATAAAAGAAAAAGTTTTCATACAAAAGTAGTGAAAAGTAAAGTATTTCAAGTATCAAACAAAAAATCACCTTTGGTAAAGGGTTATTTAGAATGTCATTTTTTACGTGTAAACCACCAATATTTATAATATTAGGAACGTTGGGCCGGGTAAATGAAATTTCTTCTCGCTGATTTACAAATAGGATACTTATGTTCTTTTCTAATTCTTTGACGGAAGGTATTTTACCTAAATATTTTTCTGCAATTTCTTGTTGCGGTTTATAAACTTTATTATTGCAAGTAACATGCATATGCCACCATGATAAGACATAAATGTGTACTCTTTCCCAAAACGATAAATTGAAACCAATGTCTTTTTTAAACTGATAGGTCGAAGGATGTGACGGTATCACTGGATTTCCAAAGATAAAATGAGAATGTACGTCAAGCCCTAATGAATGCATACCTGTAAATATATTAATCAAATATCAAAACCCTGAAGATATAAAATGAAACAAAGGTATGGAATAGAAATAATTTTTATGGTTTTTTTTTTTTAACGTAATTACAAATTAGAAGATAAAAAATATGAATAAGGCTTAAGATCATATTATAAATATTGTAAGAGGAATCATATCACAAACTTCTCAAAGAAAACTAATCTTACCCTATCTCTTTTCAATTACAAAATGATTAAAAAAATATTTATGAGAAATTAAATTCTTATCATTTATTAAGATAACATGGAAACATTTATGTGGAGATTAATAGATATCTTTTAATTTTTGATAAAGAGATAATTGTTTAAATCAGGAAAATTATTACAGAAAATGATTTATTTAAAGAAATAAAATTATATTTCGTAAATTTTTTTCTTGTTAATACTTTAATTTATTTATTTTTCTTCATTTTTATTGTTTAATTAATTCACATTTAATTGTTTGTAATTGTTTGTAATTTGGATATATTCATTACTTACCTATCAAAGGAGCTTTGAATCTGTGTCCAAACCCATAAATTGCTGGCGTCATTATGGCTTCGACGAGAATAACATCGAACTTCTCATTGCTATCAGGTGCGTAGATTTTCTTAAAGTCAGGATGTTTAAAAACATTCTCAGAGAAATTTCGTCCCATATCAAATAAATAAAGATTAAGTAAATCGTTCCATGAGTACACAGGTCTAGCTTCTAAGAAGTTGATATTTGTTAATAGCTTGTAACTATAACTGATGTCAATCTGGGTTAAATTTGTCAAATTTGTATCGCTTATCGGATTGGGAGTAACTAAAGTAACTTGGTGACCTCGTAAGTTTAAATTTCTACAGATAGAGGTATAAACTATTTGATGACTGTAAGAAGGAATTGGAAAGACAGCCAAAATTCTTGCACTGTTGGTAATTCCAATGTTGATAGTCAAAAGACATGTTATTACTGTAACGATTAATAGTTTCATGATTATATATTTTCTACCGACTTTTAAACTATCTCACAGCACCGCACTCAGGAGAATACTAGAAAAAAACTATAAGCTCGATTTAAATAGTACACGACAGACCAACGGATAGGAACTATTATAATTTTATACCCAATCTATTATACTTATATTCAATCTATTGTAATTATATTCAATCTATCCCACTTATATCCTCAATATAATATCCATTCTGAATACATCGCGTTTTTGATGCTTTATATACGTAAGCAACAGTCAGACTGATGTGAAAAGGACTATTGAATGATTTATACAATAAAATAGATATGCTATCTCTGCTTATCTGTATATTTGATACTTGTATAGTTCCCAGACTCAAAATTAATGTTTTTCGGTCAACTGTGGGTTCAACAAAATAAGGGTGACTATGTAAAAATACATTATCGTTATGAATCACTTTTTTGCTAAAAATATTTACTTTTTCAAAAATTGATAAGTAATATGTATTTCCGTATCATCTATTTATGAACAATAAGGAAAATTGTTCTTAAATTACGGTTTTTAACTTAATTAATGGTTTCAAATTTGAAAAAATTCAATAAGGGGAATGAATATACTTGGCTATTTGAATATATTTGGTTCTCATCATATTCTGTGAGAGGGTTGTTTTCTTTCTTTGTTACGCATCAGATTTGTACATGTAATCTTTTTTGTAAGTGAGGTAAATACTTACAATATATGGTTATATCAAACAAGAATAGGACAGCAGTAGGTTGTTCCTATTTAAATAATTAAATATCGTTTAGTTAGTAGACCTATTCTCGATATGGTTGCTGTAAGTTTCAGCAAAGTACGTCCTTAAGAGGATGCAGGTTTAATTGGTTGAAACATGTAGCCGCTGCTTCATTTTTCTCAGTCCTAATTTTATAACGAACGAATTTGCTACTTTGGTAAAAAAAGATTAATGTCTATTAATTCGATATACATACATGAAATAAAAAAACAACGTGATAGTTCTAAATCGATAACAAAAAAGATACAGCATAAATTTGTATAACGTATTCTTATCAGCGTATTTCTTTGCATTATATATGTGTCTAATGAAATTATTTAATGCTAAAAATACTATTGAAAATGAAATTATATAATTACGTAATGATTGGCAATTATAAATATCAAAAATAAATATATACCGCACTGGAGAATATGTCCCCTTGACTTCAAATATCTCTACAGATATTTTTTCTGAAAATAATGTAATTAATGCTAATATTAATATAAGATAATTATATAATATATAATTTATATATAATTATATAATTATATATAAATAAGAAATAAGGTAATTAATGTTAAGGTAATTAACGATAAGATAATTCTGTGAATACTCTTTTAGAATGACAGACATTTTTAATTGGAGACTCTTCTTATATTCGCACAGAGAAAATGTCGGAATACTGTGGTCAGGATTATAATAAATATATTAGGTCGTCCCAAAAGTTTCTTCTAGTTTTTTTCTGAATAATATACAGTGAAGAAAAAGGTAATATAGAGTAGAATCGATATTATTTAGTACAATAACATAAAAAATATTACGCATACAATATTGTGCAACTTATCATCAAGAAAAGGAAGAAATTTTCGGGACGACCTAATACAATATACCATTTTCAATAATTTCTATATTTTTACCTATACCAAGAAGAAGGTAAAATTTGTTTAAATTTCATTTTCATTTTACTTTGATTCACACAAGATCGTTTTACGAAAGATAAACATTAGCGCTTGCATAAGATTTATCGCAGTATTTTTATGAGATAAATTATAATAAAAATGACATTTTATAGAGTAAAAGATGACTGGTGAAAATGACTGATATAATCCTATACGTATATTAATTTATTCTTGCACTATAATATTATCTAGTCATAAATCTTTTTTTTTTGTCTTATCTAGAATAATTTAGAAATTTATTTAAATAACATTTATTTCACGGTTTCGATTATTAACTAACTTAATTTCTTTTTCTTTTTTTCTTTGGACAATAAAGTTGCGTAACATTTCATAATAATTACAAATAATTTAAAAGCAATATATAGACTAGGGATGGTAATTATAAACAAAGTAACAGATAAAAAAGCGATAACATCAGTATCGTATCGTTGATACCATGGTTCATCTACGATGCTAGAACGGAGATGACTTGCTCCTTTATGACGGATAACATACTCAATCCACCAAATGACATTACCCATTGTGTCAAATGGTTTATCTTCTATAAGATTTTTGAGTTTCAACATGTTTTCTTTGTAACTAAAAAAAGTAAATTATTACAGTATATATTTTGTTTTTTATTATGACTGAAGTTTCTAGTTAATTGATATTATCTTTAAAAAAATTATGATCATTAAAACTTTACCTTTTGTTATGTAAGACCTCCATAATTGCTTCGTTTAAAACTTCTTTCGTCATTTGTAAAATTTCGACGCTCTTGCACACCCCTAAACTTACCATTTTTAAGACAAGCATATCTTGATCGGCTAATACTGGTATTCCAACGAGGGGTATACCAAAGTGTATAGCTTCTTCTGTACTTTGAAGTCCACCTTGATAAACGAAAAGCTTCAAATTTGGATGTGCTGCATTTTCATATTATAATACATGAAATATAAAAATATGTTTATTATTAGTTACAAAATATATAGGATCATAAACATTGAAAATAATAAATAAATATAAAGATTCGCAGATACATTACCCAGGATTTTTTGTTGTGGAAACCAATTTGCAGTATATAAATTATCTAATCTTTTTAAACAGTTTCCCTTGAATTTCCATACAATCTTCGTCGGTAAATTTGAAAAAACTTGGCAAAATGTATCTATCAATTTTTTCGGAAACGTTGATGGATTTACGTTTGTTCCAAGGCTAACGTAAATGAAACCATTAACTGCATTGTCCATGAAATCTTTCAATTCCTACAAAGAAATAATCAATATTATATCTGATTTCAAAGTTTGACATCGAAAGAGAATGTTTTGATAAAAAAATTAGTGAAAAGTAAAGTATTTTATGTATCAAACATAAAATTACCTTTGGTAAAGGTTTACTTGTAATATTATTAGCTATGTGTAAACCTCCAAAATTTATGACATTAGGAACATTGGGACGGGTAAATGAAATTTCTTCTCGCTGATTTACAAATAGGATACTTATGTTCTTTTCTAGTTCTCTAATGGAAGGTATTTTACCCAAATATTTTTCTGCAATTTCTTGTTGTGGTTTATACATTTTATAATAGCAAGTTACATGTATGTGCCACCATATTACGACATAGTTGTGTATTCTTTTCCAAAGTGGTAAATTTTTATCAAAGTCTTTATTTATCTCGTAGGATGAAGGATGTGACGGTATCACTGGATTACCAACCATAAAATGAGATATTTGTAGAGGCCCCATCGAAATCATACCTATAAATATATATTAAATGATTAGCTAATTTTTCAAGTATAATTTTTATGCCTTTCTCATCTTTATTAAGAATTTAGCGATAAGAAATAAGAACAAGTCTTAAGATCATATTATAGTATTATAAGAGGAATTATTTTAAAAACTTCGTAAAGAAAATTAATTTTTTTCTGTCTCTTTTGAACTTCAAAACAATTCTAAGAAAGACAGTGATGAGGTATATTCTTATTTTATGTGATTGCATCGAAATATGTAATATTAACGATCAAGATTCGCTAAATTATTGATAATTCTTGTAGAGTGCCATCATCATTATCTGATTACTCTACAAAGATAATGAAGTGGTGATAATGAACGGCAATATGTATTTATATCAAGATTAATAGATACTATTAAAATTGTTGATAAAAAGAAAGATTATTTGAACTAGTTAAATTTTTTAAGAAAAATTATATATTTAAAGAAAGAACATCATAACTTATAGATTTCTTTTTTTTTTGAATACTTTGACTTATTTATTTTCCTTTTATTTTATTGTTTAATAAATTTATATCTATTCATTTACTAATACAGGTAACCCTCCTATAACGCGGTAGATAGGTTCCTAGAAATGCCGTGTTGTATAGAGATAAAAAGAAATACTTTCCGCAATACTGTATCTTTAAGACGGCAAGCCTCGCCGTAGCTGTAGAAATACAGTGTTGTACAAAGGTTCTTTGAAAGGAAACCGTGTTGCAGGATGCCGTGTTGTAGGAGGGCTACCTGTACTTTCCTTCACTTACCTATCAAAGGAGCTTTAAACCTGTGTCCAAATGCGTAAATGGCTGGTGTATAAATTACTTCGACTATGATAAGATCGAACTTCTCATTGCTATCAGGTGCATAGATCTTTTTAAAGTCAGAATGATCGAAAATATTTTCGGATAACTTGTGACCTATTTCAAATATATAATGGTCAAGTATATCTAACCATGAGTACGTGGATCTAATTGATATGAAGTTCAAGTGCTCGTATTGCTTGTAATTATGACTGACGTCAATCTGAGTTAAATTTTCCAAATTTGTGTCGGTTATCGGATCGGTTGTAACTAAAGTAACTTGGTGACCTCGTGAAATTAAATGTTTGCAAATAGAATTATAAACTATTTGATGACTGTAAGAAGGAATTGGAAAAATAGCCAGAATTCTTGCACTGCTGGTTAGTCCAATGTTGATAATCAAAAGATATGTCACTATTGTAACGATTAATAATTTCATGATTTTATATTTTATATTTTTTTTAATGAAATAAAGAAAATGTTCTGATGAAATAACGCACGATAGGTTTACTGATAAAAACTCCAATTATGCTATATGTAATCCATTACACTTATTTTGGTGATAAAAAAAACACGTTTTCGTAACATGACACTTTTGCTAGTTCTACATATGTTTAATACTGTCAAACTTATTCGAAAATGAGTGTTGGATGACATCGGTGCAAGGGAGTACATACGTTTGCTCCGCCCATTTCCATACTTTATTCTTCATCATATTCTCTGATTAGAATCTTTTTAACATAATCATATAATTTCAAATACATGCTGAATTCACTTATGTTTTAACGACAACTTCGGATAAAAACTATATTTACATATCTATTGTAATGCTTTATCGCTATGAGTCACAAATTTACAAATCTATTTTAGTTCATAACAAAAAATGTAGGGCAAGAAAAAATAAAAAAATATATATTGTCGTATTATTTATTATTGAACGATCATGAAAAATGTTTCTAATTAATAGTATCAGACTTAATTTTTATCAAGAAAATTTATTTGAAATATAGTAAAGTATTATTGAAATACTGGAATAATAAATATTGAAAAAAAATTTAATGAGTGCGATTAATATATATAGTCTGTAGACGGTTCTCATCACACTTTACTTGGACGAAATTTATCTTTTCTTTTTGTTATGTATCGGATTAGTAAATGTAATCTTTTCTGCTAAAAATATACGCATATTAAATGATTACATCAAACAAGAATATGACAGCGATCGGTCGTTTCAGCCAATCAAACTTGCTTATTTAGAAGAACTATTCTCGGCATTACTGCTTTCTGTTGTAGCGATAAACACTCCTAAAAGGTTTTAAGGTTTATCTAATAGAAACATTTCCATTTTACCTTGATCAAACTTTGTATCATACAAATTTACTGTTTTGATCAAAAGTATGATTT